>WURT03073697.1:0-13322 GCA_009936505.3 Holothuria glaberrima
AAACTGGGCCGTTAAACCTCATCTAACTAACTAACCTATTACAGCTACTATCGGCCTTATCAACGTTAACAATGCACCGGGTCGGTAACCACTTATTCAGGTTTGGAAACACATTGTTTATAAAAGAATGTCACTTGCATGAGTCCATCATAAGCATCTCCAGCTAAACTCGCGGTTATTAAAACTGCTGATTAGCACTAGTTACTTCTACCTGATTCCTTTAGTGTTTAAAGGGTCAAGGACTTACCATAGTTACATCCCTGCAAATTTCACTGCTGAAGCACTCTGGTGAATACGGTGGCGAAAGACATTCTTCAAGCAAAGTTCTGCTTCTTATTACTGACGTAAAGCAATCTGAATCCGTTAACATCAAATGTAGTAAAGAAGCATAAAAAATATATACATAAACGTCCTAATTTTCCTGATGCGTCTAAAATTTAACACGAAGGGGAAAGGAAAACCTTTCGTGGTTCTAATCATTGGTACATAACTTAGCATATGACAGGAAGACATTGTTCCATACAATGAAAATATAATTTGTGAAAAGTTATACTTGTGTTGAAGCGTTAATGCATTTTAATACATCTCGCCCCTATAAACTTATCTTGCCCCCACCCTTCACTATCTTGTCTGGCCACAGACCTGGTATTTATGTTGATATGTCAGTCAAATTTAAATCTCCCCAGCATTTCATATTTTATTGAAAGGTCCTTTTTTCTGTGTATGATTCTCAGTGCATATCATTAGCGTTCCCTTCATACTATTGATCTGGACTTATTATGCCTTACCTTGTTAAGAGATTTCTAAAGTAGTACAAAATAAGTGCAAATCATCCAATTGCAAACAAATGTATTACAGAGATCAATAATGTTCCCTAGAAAAGTTGAGATCTATTCAGGTACACACAACTGTTTTTAAGTTTCATAGGCTATAAGATAAGGCATCGATTGAACGTTGAATGGTTCGAGCTGTATCTAGTATTCATAATGTTGCATAACAGTTAAATAATGAACAGCACGCTTAAGTTTTGACTGTAAAATTGGAAATTGTGGTAGCCGTAGTTATGACAACAGATATACTTACCCAAAGGTGGTGGTAATAATTGGGACGTATTCAATGGTTCTGTTGGAAGAAAGAGAGTAAACTTACTCAGCGCTTTCTTAAAGAAAAAAGATGTTGCGTAATTGGAAGAAGTGTTTAAGACCCTCCATTCGTTACAGCGAAATTATATTCCAGAAGTACCTACCGTCTTATCTCCAACATTGCTCCTATGTTACGGTTTTCTTACTTTAAGCATCACAATTCCAGATCCAACGACAAAAAATTGGAATTATCACATACCGTACGTTGTTAAAACTAATTGATAATGATAGAATGTCTGCAAATTTCCTATAATGTTATTAGTTTACTTATACTTGTACCAGTCGACAATTCAGGACTAGTTATGGATGGCTCTGTCGCTTCCAGGATTACTGTAATAATGATGCTTCCACTAATGCTGTTGATGACGTTTCCTCTGACCGATTTTTTGCAGTTGTGTTTGGATAAACTGAGTTACGTGTGGTATTAAATATCTCTAATAGTTCCTAACCTCATCAAATAAATTTTGAAAGAGATATTCAAAGCTCTTATTTAACGAAACTTTCTGAAGTCCGTAATTTTCACAGAAAGTTGATTTTGCTCTGGAAAACACATACCTTTGAAGCTTAATCTACGCACTCACTTTGTACGTTGAGAAACTGAGGGTATACCATATGCAATAGTAAAAGTGAACTTAAAGCAGTGAGGCAGATGGCATATCAGAGCTTTACACTGACAGCCAATGTTTTAGCCATCTATTTAAGCCCAATAATTTTAACTTATCTGGTCAGAGTTGTTCAATAGTTGAAGGATAACTTGTCTAATTGTTACAAAATTACAAGTTTTTGGTATGCATTTATACCATGAATGTATAAGATGTATGTAGCATGAAAGTGGATGCCAAGATAATTTGTGTAAAGTGTTTTCCAAAATACTTAGACTAGACACAGAAACATCACGTCCTCAGAGAATCTTTTGTTGTGCTGAATCTTCATTCACGTTTTTATTGTAAAATTGACTCATAACCCTCTGATTTAATTACATTAGTAAACTGTATCCTGCTGAAATTTTAATACTTCATGTCCTAAAGGTGTACCTACATACATATCTGTTTTATACAATTAGTGATGTGTCTTTCAGGTGGTAAAACAAATCCTTTTCGGCCTCATGGGGATTCGGAGGACGAAAGATCGCAATTGTTTCCCATTTCTGCAGTTTCAAAGTTTGGCATGATAATGACAGGACACAATTCATTACTCTCACAAAACAGCTAGGATTTTTCACTTGCTGTGCTGTAATTGTTAATTGATAGCTGATGCCGCGCTCCTTTTTTCACCGCTCACTCTTCAAAATTAAAGATTCCCGATAGCTACATTCGTTTGTTTTTCCATGTGAGTGTTGCGACAACATCATGTTTTATCCATACTAAGAAAGCAACACCTAAGTTATTTACATACTAACATCTCGTGAGAGGAATAAAATAGAAACCACTTAATGTCCTATTTGTATTTTAAAACTGCCATGGTTAGACAGTGATGAATATGTAAGAGATTTCGCTTCTGTTAGAATTCTGTGAAACTTTCAGGAAGGAAAAAACCTAGAACAGCCCAATCACTGCAATTTCCTTCTGGCAACTTTTATGTAAGTTTTGTTGCACTAAAAGAGATCCTTATAAATAAGGACGAGTGTGGTACTTTTGAAAAGAGGCTATTATCAGAAAGATGTTTCGAAATACACTCACTGGGCGTGATTTCATTTCCCCAAACTTCCGATGAAGAGAAGTAATTGTTGCAGAGAACATCGTGTTGGCAGCACGTACCGCAGAATTTTGGAGAATAATATAAGGAAGAGGAAAACAGTATATAAGAAGTGCAATCCTGCAAGCCGCCTTTGAAGCTCTGACATGTATCTATTTGGGTGCATCCAAACGTATAGTTGAAAACATCGTTACCTGGGTCGCTGAATAGGTAACTGAAGCATCCCTGTTGAAGTAATCATTGAAGTGTATATTAGTATCACGATTGTGTTTCTGTTGTAAAACCTTTTAGGTAGTCGCCCCATATTTATGATGAAAACTTGACATGAAAATCACTGAAGTCAAAGGTAGTGACCGACAGATACTTAGCTAACACCTTTTTATGATTGTTTTATCTCTTGGCTTCACCTCTTAGTGATTATCGACTGTTGTCAAGTAATTTGAAATGATGTCATAGTGAAAACTAGGCAATTAATTTTTGCGTAATAACCACACATATAGTTCAGTTGAATGACTAGGATCCTGCAAGCTAGGTTTAACAAAACAAACTTTACATAGCTGTTGGACTAATGTTGCTATTGCCATGGAGAAAACCTTGAAGTTTACTCATCCGAGAGTTTGTCATATCAGTCTTATACAGGGGAAGCAACCCGAAGCCCCGACAAGGGTGATGAGTTGCCGAAAGGATGCATGCGTATAAAAAAAAGGTTTTGGTTTTTTTTTTTTTTCAAAAATTTGAAACTTTGGGGGTTTGTTGAAGAAAATTTGAAAAATGTTGGTTTTTTAAGGGAATTTGGAAAATTTGGGATCTTTATTCAAGAAATTAGCCTTCCTAAGATCAAATCAAGCAGATTGTCGGGGCGACTGAAGGTCGTTGGGATTACATATTGTATCTTACGAATTTAGGCTACCTGAAAAAAAATTGAAAAATTTCCCACCGGGGGCAGCCTCAAGTTCTCCGACAGAGGACATACCCCCTTCCTGTCCCACTGGCGCCACCTTTGCAGTAAATAAAAGAATCAGTTTCCAATTTTCTTCTCCCTCCTTTCTTGTCTTTTGAGTTTTTCATTTAGATTCATAGCAAGAAGGAAACACGTTAAAAGTAAAAAGTAAAGACATCGACTTTTGTAGTAAAATTTGAGTATTCTTAACTTAAGAAACCTACCATGCTTTCTCCATCGCAAGTTATTACTGAATAGCATTCTTCTGGTGAGAGGAAACAGGAGTTTAATAATGACCTGTTCGACAGGCTTCCAGTGGCACATTCTGAAAAGTAAACCAAAATTCGAACCCCATGTTTCAAGTACTTGAAAGATAAATACACAAAAGAAAATACGTGTGGAAAAGCATACTAAACTTCTGGGAAACAATTTTAAACTAGTGAAAGGTTAACTCTGATTTCTGCAAAGCTGTAGAAACAAATCAAAAATTTTGCTATACGTAAAATTCAAATCCAAGCATAGTAACAATAAGTGATTTTTTTCTCTTTCCTCTGAGTTTTCAGATTTTTTTTTATCACTTTTGGTCTGTCAGCAAAAGACCGAAAGAGGTACTTCTTCATATATTTACTCATTTGACGTCATCATATCTAACAAAAGGAAAAGCCCATTTAGGTTTTAAAATAGGTCACAAACCTCCAAATACCCCCTTTCCTCACGAGAAAATGATGTTCTTCATTACTACCGTTATGAATGTTAACAAGTTCTACATTAGTAACGAAAACGAAGTTGCAGAAAAGATTCATTACTTCTCACGAGGGATTTCAAGATCGTCACTTACCAAGATGGGTGGTGTTTTCCGATTGTGTCGTTTTTGGCAAGTCTGTTAAATAATAGAGTAAAAGGTGTTTTGAAGTCAAAGTCTGTAAGTGTTGAACAACATTTTACAACGGAAAACATTGGATTCAAGTTGAGTTCTTTTCACTAAAACCCAACGACACTGCAAATAAGGACAAAAATGTATTGAACTTTAAAGCTCACATTTAGACTCAGCGTCCTCTACTGGGTGCAAGTCATATGAATGTATGTGTGCCTGTGAACTAGCCAGATATTGGGGTTTAAAAGGGCCGAACTTTAAATGTAATTCAAACATTAAACAATAAAGTTTTATCGTGTAGGTAAGCAATGTTTTTCTTGTTGTATTGAAGGGTCTTAGATGGAAAGTTCCGAAAAATGTAACATTTTTATTTTCGTTTAACAATGATTAATATCTTTCTAGCTTGATATTTTAAGTTTCCAAGAACCCCCATTATTTTAGGCAAGTTTGTCTTGACCAATGGTGCTAATTTTTTGGTACAATTTTCTAAGTTAAAATACTTGATACTTTAATTTTTGTTGCCTTCCTTGGCAAAAAATTAGGTACCACATGTCGCAAACAGCATGCATGGGTTTTTGCGACAGTCTACTGATTCCTCAGGAGAAAAGAAATACAATCAACCAAACAAACAATTCAGCATTGATCAACATAACGGATAAGATTAATGTCACATTTCACCTTAGAAATTTACATCAAATACGGTTTTACTATATCCTTCGGAAATACACATAAAAAATTTTGTAGCCCCTAAAAAACCACCAATATTTTCTATGTTATGTCCAGTGCTTAGAAAGAAGATTCTCTTTAGAAGCTGTGCGAGAAAGATAAAAGTGTAGTGTGCTACTTTTTCCTTTCCAAGTCATTGACCAGCAATGGTAACTCGGATAATAACATGTTTCCATTCCCTAGTATAATTACTTTAGCAAGCGTGTTTTGGTGACCTATTTACCGATGTGTGAATGGCTAGTATATCTGATATCTAACACACTGTTGCGGTGTGAACTGCCCGTCTCTACAATCAATCCCTCACATCTAAAACAGTATGGACTTTGCTACACCTTTGAGATGCTTAACTCTACATGCTTGTGTAAGTTGAGCAAAGAGCACTTCTGAACCTTTTCAGTATGAATGGCGTGCAAATCTAACGTTTCTTAACATTAAAGCGCGGGTCACACTCCAGCGATTTCGGATTGGATTACAGTCCGATTTTTTTGAGTCTTAGTTAAAATCTTTTCCATCTCTGGTCGGAAAGAGACAAAAATTTGCCACTCTGTGTAAATTTATGATTTGTATCAGAGGACAATGAAAATGAAATGTAACCTAATTATTTCGTGACGTCACATCGACAGAAAGCTTTTATCGGACTACGCGTGTCCGATAAAAGCTAACCGTCGCCGTGACGTCATGAAATAATTAGTATACATTTCTTTTTCATAGTCATGTGATACAAATCATAAATTTACACATAGAGGCAAAGTTTTGGTTCCCTCCGACCAGAGATGGAGAACATTCTCACTAAAACTCAAAAAAATCAGACTGTAATCCGATCCGAAATCGCTGAAGTGTGACCCGCGCTTAACTCATCCCAGGTCGCACTATAGTCTTAACTAAAGTAAGAACACTTGAGGTATTACCTGCAGAGGTGGTTGCTGGAGGTGGAGAGAGTATCGTTCCAATGGTAGTGGCATGGGATTTGTCTTGAGTGCTTGCTACTTCAGTAATAGAAAAGGTTAAATGTAGTTTCCTCTTATTCGGCTGCAAATTTCTTGAGAAAATGCTAAGTGTGTAACTATTTATTGTCTTAGAAATCTGAAGTTTTACTTCAGTAATAGAAAAGGTTAAATGTAGTTTCCTCTTATTCGGCTACAAATTTCTTGAGAAAATGCTAAGTGTGTAACTATTTATTGTCTTAGAAATCTGAAGTTTTCGCTCATCCCAGCCAGTGGCGTAGCCAGGATTTTTCTCACGGGGGCCATGCAGTATGATCTGTGGTGGCCGGTCGGGAAGGGGTCTAAGGAGAGGGGTGTCCTTACATGCATGCTACATGTGCTAACTTTGGAGTAAAATTTGGGTTCAAAAATTTATATTTCTTTGGTACTAACAAAAAATATCAGCATCAGTGAAGGGGGCCATGGCACAATCAACCCCCCCCCCAAATGCGCCACTGATGCCAGCCTTTTCCCTGTCAAAGTACCCTGAATACATTAATATATTCACATGAGATCTAATTGGTAACTACACAAATTATAACAAAGAGGTAAGAGAAACATTTACTTACCCCATTTTGTCAGGCTGGCTGCACATAATACTAGTGCAAAACCCTAGACAGGATGTGAAATTACGAATATGTAATAGTAACATGTCACATAAATACATGTCTAGAACTTCAAGCGTTAATGTAAGGCAAGGTGACTTTCGTTCAATGTATATAAAGCATATTTTTCGTTGGTCAAAAGTATATATTCTCTTTTCTTTAGCGTCACGTATACGTACTTTATTTGAGGCGTTTCACATAACAACTGAATTGTCTTTGCTGTCAATTCTCTAAAGCTTCATCATAAAATTGTGATAACTAAAAATTATAAATTTGTAAAGATGGAGTCTTCCCCTTGGAATCTAGTACGAGGCCTACCAAAAAAATCGTCAAGTGATGTTGACCTTTTCTGGTATGGAGTATATGCTTCGTCAATTAATGGTGCATTTAAAGAAGCCAAAAAGCAAAAGGTTTCAAGCTCACCAAACGAATGGTCATTATCTCTGGAAGAGTTCCTACGCCGGTTTCTTGACCAGAATGTTTCAATTGTTTCCATTAACGGCTGTTTCCTTATAGATAAAGCATTAACTTCTCAATTAGTAGGGCCAACCTTCTTTGTTTAGCTGAAGCCGTGCCAAGTATTAATTACAAACCTTACACCGAAGGAAGAATGGTCACCTTATGCTCCTCTTTCGTAAGTGATAGGTCAACACAGCTTAATTAAGTTTCTTGAGTACAAATACAACTAACTTGAATTCGTTCAGAAGTGGATTCATTCACTTGAAGGTATCCGTTTTCGTTACTCCAATAGCACAAGTGCCTTACGTTGCCAGGAAAACTTGGTTCAATAGAGACAACTTCAGATATAATCAAAGAGATACGCAAAGTCAAGACTAAAATCATCGACCTTTTACTGGAATTTAGAACAATCGTTAATAAATCGATTTGTTGTTAAATCGATATTATTTTGTAAGATATGTCAAAACTCGCTTTAATTTAATACTGATATAATAAAACATATTCTTATGTTTGAAAAGAATCTCTTTATATCAATTTTAAACTATGTTAGATTTGCTAATTTCAATTGGTTCAACTTTAACAAAAAGCAAGTTTAACAACCAGCCAGTGACGTAGCCAGGGGGAGATGGGGGCGGTTCCACCAATTGAGGGGGAAAGAGGAAGAAGAAAATAGAGAAAAAAGATAAAAAAAGGGAGGAAGAAGATGGAGGAGAGAGGGGGCAGTGGTAGCCTCCCTGGAGATCATGAAGGGGTGGGGAGAGGGAGGTAAAGCCCAGGGAAGGCAAACAAGGTATAGATTCAACTCAGGGACCTTAACCCCATGCGTTTAGAGCAAAGCCTTCCCTTACGCAAGACATTTCTGATTCATATATATCAAATATAAAGTTCAGCCCTTTTAACAAATTAAAGACGCTGCGAGCATTACGCGACTCAGGGGAGTGGGCTGTGAGGGTGGAAAAATTTCTCAGGAAAATTTCAGATAAAAAATTAAAATCATTACTTAAAAAATAGGAATTCCTTGGAGATATATTCAATTCAAATCTGGTATCAAATGTAGCACCATTTTACATCTAGTCCACCCTCCGTAAGCCAAATTGTTCCAAAGGGGAGGGGGACACCCCATCCCCTTAGACCCCTCTTCAGGACGGCGATCGGTCATCATTTCATCCCCTCCCCCCAAGATGAAATACTGACTACGCCCTTGCAACCAGCCAATATCTAAGCCTATGTTATTTTTCAATCCCCATTGCAATTTTGATAAAACGCCACCAAAGAGGTCGCTATCAGACCTCTTTTGCTCTATATATTACACAAGTAGTACGTCTCCAAATTCCGTGGGAATAAACAGTTGTGTTGATCGTCAAAGAGCGTTTCTTATTTTGACTGACGCTTACAAGTCATGTATTAAATTATGGCATTATGGGTGGGGGGGCAATGCGCACTCTCTCAGAAGAATTTTTATGACAGGCTAACGCTAACCCTAATCCCTAAATAATCCCTAACCTTAACAAAGGATACAACTGATACAATACAATACCATCAGCAAATCAGAAAATATCTTGGGAGACAGTGCTGACATCTGAAATTATGCTTTACAAAATCAATTTGATATGGTAAAAGTAAGCAAGAAGGGAGCAGCCTTGGATATTTAACATCATGTAGTGTTATCAGACACAGAATGTCTGTTTTGAAGTCTTATCTTCACAAACTTATTGAAGTTCTCCATTAGGAATCTAAAAGCATCAGTATGCCTACTAATTAAGCAGTACAATGTACCTTTATTCGCATTACCTTTCCTTGTTTAGGCAAACAGCCTGAGTTTAACCAATTGTTGTTACCAGTCTTATTCAAAAGTTCATACTGCTGTCAAATATTCCGGCAGTACACAACGTTTAACAAGGGAGAAGAACGGTAAAATCGTTAAACTAAACTCCCTGCTCTTTATAACTTTGAGACTATAGTGATTGGGGGGCACCACAGATGATGTCGTTATGTCACCTGAATTAAACCCCAATTCTGTGTAAATTGCACCTTTTTTCTGCGTCCCTGCATTTTTTTGTATAGTGTTGGGATCATTGCTTTGTCACCACATAAAAGAGCAGAACTGGGAGGCGGATAAGGGGAGGGGATCGGCTAAGGGGAGGGGATCCCTCCCCTTAAAGAAATTTTTGTTAATTTGAGGTTGCCTGGATGCAAAATGGATAGGCTATCTTTGGGATATTTTTGGAACTGATCCTATATGGCTGGAAATGTCCATAATTTGGTAAATCCTAATTTTTGGTTAGGGGAGGAAAGAGGAGAGTATGTTGTCTAAAGGAAGGTTACGTTGTCAAAAGAAAAGCCTCCTGAATCCCCCCCCCCCCGGGCTACATTACTGCCTTTTATTCGGGGAAAGATTTTACGCAAAAATTCGTGCGTGGAGTCTGCATAAACATTCTTGGACTATTTTGACAGTTTTCCTTCCCTTCATTGTGCATAAAAGGCATCTAGGCTGGCAGATACCTGTAAAGGGCCTCCTGAAGACTTTGGATTAATTATATAAAATGGGGCAATGACATGAAGCTTACTACCTGACATCAAAATGATAATATAGAGTATGACGTAGAGCATTTTACAACTATCGTATTTTTACTGATTTTAAACGAAAATCCAGACGGAACAGCTTCCAGCAATGGTGGATGGGAGGGAGGAAGAGTATGGGTACAGGGAGGTGATATTAGACCTCCCTGGTAGGTATAGCAAAAAGGTGAAGGACTTACAAGCGGGTGTCAGAATGCTCTTTCGTCTTAAGGGTAATAACAATCACCATTTAATATACCGATAAAGGCTGCCCGCGAAGCACTTGGTAATTCTTTTTTGAAAAATGTATAACGGCAAATCAACCTTCCACTTCATGCTACAAATTAGATGGAAAGATCCCATATTGATGCGAGGCCCCGTACAGATGTTTGGAAATGTATCTCTGTTTTTCGGAAAGTATTGTGATCAGAATAGTTCCACGTATTATTTCCTTCAAAATGGTCATGAGATGGAGAACAAACCGTGACGAATGCGCCCGAAACGCCCCGAAATGTTTCATTAAATAAGATTTCCATGACATACCTGTATTCAGGCTCTGCTCGATACACTTTCACTTACCCAACAAACCAGTCTTTTACCTGGTAATTTGTAAGCAGCCTTCAACTTTTACTGTTGTGCTTCTCCGAAAGTTGCTATCGAAAGATGCTAATAATGAGAACAACATCGCAGTAAGGTTCGAAGCGCGCGGAGCGCGCAAAAATTTGCATAGTTTGTGAAATTCTGATAGTTTGAGAAACATTTGTGATAGAAAATAATTACAAAATATCCTTCACCCTGTCGAAAACACACCTCACCCTACCCCCTGCAGAATTCTATGGAGTAAGGTAAAACAAGCCAGTGAGCCAAAACTGGAAAAAAGGCCGTGGCCGGCTCGACTTGAACCAATTGGTTGGAAACTGGGCCGTTAAACCTCATCTAACTAACTAACTAACTACAGAATTCTGTAGCTTAAACGCCTTTGGGGATCATTTTTAAATTTTTCAGAATTTTTTCGGAAATCGATTGGGGGCACGCGCCCATGCCCCGTGCCAGCGCCACTGATGAGACTCAAAGCGACGGAAAAGCACAATAGATTGTAATTAGAATCCTGTTGGATCAATGCGTCCTTTTCCTATATGAAAACGCATTTGAATTCCTTAATTTATCTTGAGTGGTACAAAAAATATGGATTGATTAACTGATTAAGCCTTCTTTTGCACACTAAGACAATTGAACTAAGTGTGATCAACCGGGCATCGATTCGACATCAGGTCAGTCATTTGACCATATCTGGCTACAAAATAACCCAAATTGTTTCCTTTTTAACTGGAACTAGGCAAATATTTGACCAAATTCCTGTTTGATGTCCTGTTAGGCAAAGCCTTTTCAGAGAGCACATCCAAAAGCATCGACACCATACACTTTATGTGGGATTTTGTGTCTTCCCTTTTCTACTCTATGCATTGGCTTACAGGGTCTTTATGAACAAAATGTAAGGAACCGTTATGACCCTGATGATCCAATTTCATGAAAGGAAACTTAAATTACTCGCCTTTGTATGTTGGACAACAGTATGGCGCTTAACCAGGATGTTCAGAGGGTTTTGTTGAACTCCTTTCCAGCGAAACCCCCATTTGTATTGAGCAAATCCCCCTCCCCCTTTCATAGGACTAAACTTTCTGTGTACGAATTGAACGCTGTCTTCGTAGGAATGTGGAAAAGGGCTATCATCTAAAAATAAAACAGATGAATTGTTCACAAGAAGAGAAAATTAGGTAAACAACTTGTTTATTTGGCCTGCCTGCGGAGACATGGGCAACGAAATGCCACACTTAGCTCAAGTAAACACAACAGAACGTTAGTGTCGTCTTGTTATTTTATCATAGTTTGGTTTTGTACAGCAAAATAATACCATTCCTGTCTCCATGGTAGCCGAAAGGGCAGGAAGAGCCTTCATATAATATGAAGCCGTAGTAATTTGTGGTCCTGAAAGTCAGTTCATGCGAAAAGTTATAGTTCCTTTAATTTATAGGAAAATATGGAGAAAGTTAAAAGTCATGCATAATCTTTTCCTAATTTGGCCTACAGCATTAAGGAAAATACTTCGAGGATTTGAAGGATTTGAACAACTTTGTCTGGAGGGTGGTGGGATGCGACACAATGCGTTTGTTCTTGATAACTAGCAAACACCCGACAAGTCTTTTTTCCTCTAACATATAGGTTTACCTATGAACATAAATTCCCATGGAAGTTCCTAAAACATTTGGCACCTCATTACAGATTTGTTTTGAAAGGCACAATTATCAAAACCTTCGATACTTCCACTTCTTTGCACCTGGTTAAAAGTGTACCATGACATGGAATGACATTCAACTATTTGCGCCACTTTACCCCTTTCTCTGATCCTTTGCCTATGTTTATATATATATATATATATGAAATTCCTTCTCAGCCTCAGCATTCAGTCCAGCGACCCCCCCCCCGGACAATACTGGTTACGATATGCAAGTACAGGCTATTGATTATATGCAATATCAGCCAATATCATTTTTAAACGACTCTAGCTACCGATAGTTAATATCTCATTGAAATCTTTTTTAAAGAGATGGGTTTGTGGTACAAGCTTTAAATGTATTGGGATATGGCTGTAATGGAGTGAGTATTATACAAATAATGAATGTTTATGAGTGTGATAGTATGAGTAATTTAATGAATTGAAAGACTGAACGTTCTATTCAACGAGGCGAATCCGAGTTGAACGTTCATCTTTCAACGAATGAAATTATTCATATTATCACACGAATAGAAAAATAGGCCAGATTTTGGTCAAAACTTGGTTCAAGAAACGGATTGGGGCAAATACCGTGCCTTATTCTAGAAAAACCCACGATGGATAGCACACGACCGTGCAGTAGTATACAAATAATGAATGTTTATGAGTGCAATAGTATGAATAATTTCATGAGTTGAAGGATTGAATGTTCTATTCAACGAGGCGAAGCCTAGTTGAACGTTCATCTTTCAACGAATGAAATTATTCATATTATCACACGAATAGAAAAAATTCATTATTTGTGTTATGTAACACCTTACTTCCTAAATAGGCCAGATTTTGGTCAAAACTTGGTTCAAGAAACGGATTGGGGCAAATACCGTGCCTTATTCTAGAAAAACCCACGATGGATAGCACACGACCGTGCAGTAGTATACAAATAATGAATGTTTATGAGTGCAATAGTATGAATATTTTCATGAGTTGAAGGATTGAATAGAACGTTCAATCTTTCAACGAATGAAATTATTCATACTATTGCACGAATGGAAAACATTCATTATTTG
>WURT03073708.1:0-13322 GCA_009936505.3 Holothuria glaberrima
TACTGGTTCATTCAGTAGTTGGCTCAGTTTCATTACATTCAGCAAGGAACCACAGTGCCCATTGGGCTCTTGTTTTATTAAAAGTTTGGGTTCCCAGCATACTCCATTGGCAAGTTAAGTGTGGTTACAAATAGCCTGGGTTACCACTTGGGAACCTAGGTTTTAGAGTATTTTCTTTTTGGTAGCTGTACATCAATTCGAACTTAATCATTTGCCATTAAGTGTGCAGTTGAACTGTGTGTAATGTTGGCACTTTCCAAGTAGACAGTAGTCACTTTAAAAATATTAAACACTTAAGGCATATTATCATTGAGCAGTTCACTTCTTAAAATGAAGGTTGGATTTAGACCTAATGCAATGACATCACACAACATCATTTTGGAGGCAAAACAATGAAGCACACATTTGCAACGTATACTATGTATGCCCCTGAAGTAGACTTGTGTGTGTATCCTAATGGTTGACAAGTCAGCTGTCTGCATTTGTTGGTGTAACTTGCAATGATACACACTTGCCTCCAAACGAGGGAGCACTTCTACTCTACGATGTCATATGCACAAGGTGTATAAACACATACGTGTAAAGGATACTAAAAGAAACATTTTGTGAGTCCGTTTTACATCAAAACATAAACACTTAGTTCTTTTGTATTCATGAATTTTTTTTTGTAAACTCACTTTCTGATGCATTTTAATGCAACTTTTGTACTTATTTCCCCATTTTCCCTTTTTCTGTCATTAGCAGCTGGCAGTTGTTGTTTTCATGCCCTGAGACCCACAAAAGTACTGTTTAAGTTTTTTCTAGGCATTTTGAAATTGATTCATCCTTTTAAGCTGATCCTATTGCAAGCACACCAATTTCCATACAGTACTTTCTGCACTTGCAGCATATCACCTTTTTTTGAAACCATCAAAACAGGTCATATGCTAGTGCCCATTTGTAGGTTTAACTAAATACTTTCTAGTGCACAGGGATGTGAACTCAGTCAAATGAACATATATTTGAAGAAAGCATCAATTTTTTTGTCATTCTGTCAATCCCACAGTTATATGAGGCGTTTCCAACATCATTCAGCCCTCACTTCAAAAATCCATGTTGGTTTAATAAAAGGTCAAAACTGAGATGTTTACCATACTTCTACCAAATTGGAATGCCAAAGTGTGGTACTACTGACCTTTGGAACAAACTCATTAAACACCCACAAATCCAGAATGTTCCCAAAGAACCACATTGGTGGTCCAAAAGAAGAAATGGCTGGACCTCAACCCCTATTCATGCTCCACAAGGTAAGCCAGGAGTGGACAGCTTGATCGTTACTGTAACTTGCCCTGATTTTACTAAGAAACATTAATTTAGTGGAACTACAGGTGGTAATCAAATCCAGGTACAGTAGTAGGGACATAATTTTCTTTGGGGAGTGGGGCTAAAACATGTGGCCCTAAGTGGAGCACCACCATTGGCTGGCATATAGCATACCAAGAAATTATTGGCCAAAATGCTCCTGGATTACATACTTGCCCAAAATGGCACTTTTCAGTCTTTTTGATTCCTTGGCGTAGGCAGAAGGAATCTATGCGATGGTGATGTCATGTGTGGACCAATATTCCATTCAAGGTGAGGACATTTTTTATTGTTCTCCGGTCCTCGGGTGTTCTGAACAATAGATTTCTCCGGTCCTCAGGTGTCTGAACAATAGACAGTCTATTGTAAAGGTTAGAGCTAAGGAAGCAAACACAAAGGAAATAACAATGAGGTCCTCAGGTTGATAGAAAAAAAAACTTGTGTGTGTATGTGTGGACCAATATTCCATTCAAGGTGAGGACATTTTCTATTGTTCTCCGGTCCTCAGGTGTTCTGAACAATAGATTTCTCTGGTCCTCAGGTGTCTGAACAGTAGACAGTCTATTGTAAAGGTTAGGGTTAAGGAAGCAAACACAAAGGAAATAACAATGAGGTCCTCAGGTTGATAGAAAAAAAACTTGTTTGTGTATGTGTGTGTATGTGTGTGTATGTGACGGCTTCGCTTGTAAACACAATATCTCAAGAAGGGTAACTCTGAGAAATCTCATCCTTGGTATGTGGGTTGGCCATATTGAGTCGATGATCCCTTTTGTTTTTGGTGGAGGTTAAAGGTCATTAAGGGTCACCAAAAGTAAAAACCTTTTAAATATGATATCTGAAGAAGGGTAACACCGAGGTATTTAATACTTGGTGTGTGGGTTAGCCATATTAATTAGATGATCCCTATTGTTTTTTGTGGAGGTCAAAGGTCATTTGGGGTCACCAGAGGCCAAATGGTCAAAACCTTGTAAAAACTGTCTCAGGTTCGGGATAACTGTTAGGGATCCCACACATGACATGTGGGTTGTTCATGATGATGAGAAGGTGAAGGTCATTTGGGTTCACAAGAGGTCACAAGGTCTAAACCTTTTAAATACAATATCTCAAGAAGGTTTAAAAATGCCTAGTTTCAGGGGAAAAATAAAATTTTGGGGAATTTGGGGGGAGGGCTAGAAATTTTGGCCTCCCCAAGCCTCTTTCTGTAGACCTCCTTTTGAAGAACCACCCCTGATCAAATCTGTCCTTCTTTGAAAGCTCCCTACAAAGTGTGTGTCATGATGTCTCACATGACATAAGTTACACCTGGTAGCAATTGCAGGTGGGGTTCCAACACTTCTCTGTCTGTTGAAATATATGGTTTGCCAATAAAAATTTCCCAATGGTTTTGCTCTGGAAAATTGTTCATGACTAAAAATGATAAGGAAGAGATGAAAATGGTTGGTGTTGTCTGCTTGATCTCAAAAGAGTTCTATGGATCATTTTTCATGTATTGTGGTTATATTGCTAGTTTTATGGGAAAGTAACTATTATTTTTATTATTTCTTCACACCTTTTTTCACTTTTAAAAAGATTCGGTAGGCCTACATAACTTATTGAATATGGATACATGTTTTGCCATTTCAGGGACAATCTGGAACCTTCAAAATTTCATAAATAAATACTTCATCTGTCAATGCACCATCAATATATGAATTTGTCTTTTTGAGGGAATATCATCACAGTGAAGTGTAATATAATATCTTAGTTACTAAGCATGATATAAAGAGTTGAGAAATGGATCAAGGGTGTATGGGTGTGTGAAAGTTGTCAATGAAGGAGGATACAAAAAGGCATATCTTGATATAGCATATGTAAATGTGTCTTAATGTGTGAGGGGCATCCCCCAATACATACTGTACATATTACAGCAGACAGTCACCCAGCTGAAAACTAATACATAAAATACAATAAGAAGAAACAAACAAAATTTGAAGTAGGTGTTTAAAGTTTAATGATGAAATGTAAGATTCTTACCTAGTTCCTGCTCAAGCTATGCTGTAAATGACTTGTTCAGGTTTTAATATACTTTTGTTGTACTGTACATTATGTGTAGTAGTAAAACATATATATGTAACCATTAGGTCATTCTTTGACAATGCCAAGCTTGGATGACTTTTGTAGACATGCTGAGACTATGATAGACATAGCCTCAAGTAAATGAAAAGGGGCAGCCGGAAACTGACCTACTTAACAGCTGTGAGCCAGAAGTTGAGAAATGTGATAAACTTTACACCATAAGTTAGCAGTTAAGAGCACTTAAAGTAATACATGATGTTACAACTGTTGCTATGGAATTACATTATATTGTTGTAGCAGTATTAAAGAGAAACCTGTGATTTTTGCAGAAAACTCTTTCTGATGAGTTGGATTTAACTGAAAATCCAAGCAAAACAAAAAATTTTAATCCATTATTTTAGAATATAGGACTATGGTGGTACAGTGGGACATTGTGTCCTGGGCTATCATTGTGGTATGGACAAGAAGCTATAATCTGATTGGAAAGCAAAAATTTTGAAAGTAGTATGTCCCTTCAGTCTGTGGATTATCTTTTCAGGTCTGAATGGCCTTGTGTCCACTTTTGTTTGGACATAAGGTTTTTTGAATATATTCCATGTATTTTGGACAAACTGTAAAGCTTTTCATGTCCACTTAATACCAAAATTTGGAATAAAAAGGGTATTTTGGTAGGTCAGAAATGTGATGTCTTTAGTTTGGATGTGAGATATCAGTAGAGACAGCCTAAAATGACCCATTTTAGTAATAAAATTCATACTGAAGGCAATGCTGTTTTTTCCCCCTCAAAACTTAATGTGTTTGGATATAAGCCTTTTTAGATCTCGGAGTCAGGGCAAAGTGTCTTGATTCAGGTTATATCCAAGAACAGAATTTGTGTAAGCTAGATTTCAGCAACCAAACTCAACATGCATTGTAGATAGATGTCTTGATGGATTTGACAGGATTACCAGTACATAAGTATCTAGGCAGTTCCATAGATATCATGTATGTTTTAGATGGAGCACATTAACATCCTGCACTGTCAATCCCCCAGGAGGTATGTGAATTACAGGACATGATAACGGCTACATTGTTAAGACAGAAACTACCACAAGGTTTTTTTTTTTATTTTCCACCTGGATGCATCTATTGTGGTGCATCAATAATGAGGTAGTTCTGTTGTTTGTGTACGCAACTAAATAAGGCCCCATCCACATGATCACATCTGTGTCGGTGAACATCATCATGTTGAATGTATAACATTTTTTTCACAGATTCCAGCTTGGATTATGCAGCAAGGTGTGCTATATATGTGCACTGTTATTCACCGCATAATTCATAGCCTGAAACTCCTCAGACTGGAAATGTTCCTAATGCTTGAGTATTTTGCTGATTACCCCCGTAATCGAGTAATATGCAAGTTTGGGTGATGATTTCTCTTGCCATGACCATACATAATGAGCAGATGATGAGAATAGACCGAGATGTTTTCAAATGTTTTGAACATTAGTTGAAAAGATGAAACATGCAGCTAAAAACTTGATCACTGTCATACATGCTTGACATTTTTCCACTCTGTTGGGAAGTCTTTCTACATGACCATACATTTGTTCATGAACATCATCATACAGATGTATCATAAAGCACTTTTCAACAAATGTATGATTGTGTAGACAGGGCTGAAGTCTGGCAGAGTGTGAGTATAGGTGGCTGTGACTTGAAAGTGTTCTGTCTTGTAGTCTATCATTGATGAAATTTATTCAGATTGATATCACCCTTGTTACCAATTATTTCAGTTCCATGTTCTTGCTAAAATTGAAGAAAGTGACTGTAGATCTTAGAAAAAATTAAAAAATGTACTGAGGTGCAGGGTAGTCAAAAGTAGCCGGTCACCGGCGGTAAATCGCTGCCTGCAGCATCATTTACCGCCGCCTACTCTTCACTGGATGTCAAAAATTATTTGTTACAACCTTTCACTTTTTATACAATTAACACATGAATTGATCACATACTTTTGCGTATCTTTGGTTCTAAAATTGCCAATCCTAAAAAGGGACAGCATCTCTTACTTATCCCGTAAAAAATGTTTGTATGGAATGCGCATTGATCGGAGATCACATAGGCCTACGTGTAATGGGACTTCCCTCACCACCACCACCACCACCGAAATGCAGGCTGCAGAATAGCACAGATATGCAACTTTCATACTTCAAGAGACAGTACACCGAAGAGCTGCCTTCTTCATGCTAGACTATATGCGTATTTGTACGTGGTGCTGATGTGGCAGTTCCCCTGCTTTGGATCTGAAGATACTTAAAATACTATCCTGCGAAATGTACATTTGACTGTTAAATCAGTTCATCGTTTATTGTGCATGCTCACATTGTCATCACAATGAAGATAGGCCACGCAGGCAATCCTCGATTCTCCCACGTAAAGAATGCAGGGCTTATTAAGAGACGGACTTTTAAATCTTCGTATCTGTTTGAAATAGTTTGCAAAGACGATTTAAACCATCCTTACACCTTCAGTCATAGTTTATAGCATATGTGATCATGTACACAGATTTTTTGACACCCCAAATGAGGATATTTCAGTCTCAAAATTAACGGTTCGATCGCACATTCAAACTACTGCTCTCTGCATACATTTAGTACACAGCATCGTTCATTCCGAGAGCAAGACCCTTCGTTGGAACTATCAAAAAGAAAAAACCCTAAGTGGTCACGATTTCCAAAAATATTCACATCACATGTGTAAAAGACTCTTTTACAACAATCAGTAACATATTTGCACGATTTACTTCGGGAGGTTTTCCTTGCGGGGCATTTTTCCACAGAGTAGCATTGCACTTTTGTCATTGCCTAACATGTTTTACGCAGGTATAGGCATACCCAACAAACTTATAGCTTTATTACTGAAGTAGTGATTTTCCTGAATTTCTGATGTACTTGTTTCTCAAGTGTTACTGAGTGTTTTATTTGTTCTCTTAGGCAATGTTAAGCAGAGTTTGCTTGTTAGAAGTTGATACAGTTAAAATAAATATTTAGGAGTATTTTTCCATATAAATTAGTGTTACGAGAGAGTAACAAAAGCACATGATTCCATCCATGTTCATCCAAATCTAAAGGAGCTGTTGCAACCTGTTCCAACTCTAATGACTTGCTTAAGAGTCAATCATAGATGTGTAAATATTTAGAGGAAAAGGGTCAAATTCAACTTAATTTTCAGAATATCAATGCTTTCAAACAGGCATTCACACTATGGGGTTTGACCATTTGAGTACAATGTAGGTTTAGTATGGACTGTAAGTTTCTGTTTTATTAAAGGGGTGGGATATCATAGAAACGTACAGAATAAATTTTCTCCCTATGTGACCTAGTCACCCGGCCCCAACCTTTCAGAATACATAAATGCCTTGTACTAGGTTTTATACCACAGGGGTTGGGTAGTAATAAAACTTCGACTAAACAGATTCAGATTAAGATTTATTTCTCACATGTTTGGTTGTAGAATACAGACTTTCATATAATATTTACAGAATAGAACATGTACTGGACACTAGAAACAGACAAACTAAAAAGGGAAATTTTAAATCCAGGGAGAGGAGTAACCAAACTTAGTGTGAGCAGAACAGCATTTTTGAGCTGGCAGTGTATGTCGACAACAACAGCATTAATATTTAAAATACTCCTCTGGAAACAGTCTCTTAGGGGCTGATAAAACACTAATACCCAGGAGCTTTCGGGGGCTTCGCCCCCTGGGCCCCACCGGGGCATTGCCCTGGACCCCACCAGGGGCCCTAAGGCGGGCCCTGGACCCCAACTGTATGGGCTTCACGCTCGCCGTGCACGGTTCGCGTGCACAAGTTAGTTCTTCCAGGTACGCCCCCTACTTGAGCCTGTGTAGCTTGCTACTCTGAAAAACTTTGACCACCCTGGTGTTGGAAGTATGCCCCCCCCCCCCAACAATTTCAGGGCAAAAACCCCTCATTTGTTCCCTCTGCAAAGAGAGGAAAATTTGTCAAAACTTTCCTGAAAATTTGCACAATATGTGGCACAAAATTGCATCTACAAAGACTCGTAATTGATTCCTTGCAGAAGGCAGGCAAGGAATCTGAGCGATGGTGATGTCTTGTGTGTGTGTGTATGTGTGCATGTGATGCCTGCTTGTAAACATGATATCTCTAGAAGGGTAACTGTAAGGGATCTCATACTTGGCATGTAGATTGCCCTTATTGAGTAGATGATCCGTATTGGTTTTGGTGGAGGTCAAAGGTCGTTTGGGGTCACCAGAGGTCAAATGGTGAATATCTTGGAAATTGCTTGTAAACATGATACCTCCAGAAGGATAAATGTTAGGGATCTCATACTTTGCATGTGGATTGCCCATTTTGAGTAGATGGTTCCTGTTGTTTTTTGCAGAGTTCAAAGGTCATTTGGGGTCACCAGAGGTAAAAAGCCATAATCTTGCAAACTCTATATCTCAAGAAGGATAGATGTGAAGGATCTCATACGTAGCATGTAGATTGCCCATATTGAGTAGATGATCCCTTGCATTTTTTGTTGAGGTCAAATGTCATTTGGGCTCATTTGGGGTCATTTGGGGTCACTAGTGGTCACAAGTTTAAAACCTTGTTAGTAAGATATCCCCAGGAGGATAAATGTGAGAGTTCATATACTTAGCATGGGATTGCCCACATTGTGTAGATGATCCCTATCGTTTTTTGTGGAGGTCAAAGGTCATTTGGGCTCACTAGAGGTAAAAGATCACATTCAACCAATGACTGAAAGAAATGGGAAATCTTGCAGAAATGCCAAGTCTCTCAATTTTAGGTGAAATTATTATGATTTTTATCCTTAATTCTGCTATTATGAAAACGAGCATCAAATACCGCTTTTTAATATTGCAGAATCTCTGCCCACAAAGCAGAAGACAGTTGTAGAAGTTCACTAGCTTATGTGACTGACGGCTCTTGTCCTTGTAATGAGTCTATGTGAGCATGCATCAGTTGTAAATTGGTATTAATGCTACCATGGATTATTAGTTTCAAAAAGAGAACTAAGTTTCTGACCATTTGAATCAGATACCCTTGAGCGTGCATGACTTGTGATTGCTTAATTGAATAAACAAATTGTAACTGTATACTGCCTGTGTTGATATCCCTTGAAATTACCTGCTTAAAATGCCTATGTAGCCAATGTATTTCTTCAGAGCAATTTATTTATGCTTGAATGTGTTTGTTACCACAAGATGTGCACAGAGCAGGTCTAGTGCAACTTTGGTGAAAGGTGGGAGATGAAGTAAACATTCCCTGCCAACAACTTTGAAGACCATGTAGCAGTCACCAGAGATACAGGCAAACTTCACATTTGCTAAAAATTTTTGTATGGTATGCTCATGGCTGAGTTTCATTTCATTCAGCAAGGAACCAGCATGACCATTGGGCTTTTGTTTTAAGGGGAGGTGAAAAAATCATTTTAAGGTTCATCAAAAGGTTTTGAATTATTAACATGATATCTCAAGTAGGATAACTGTGTGGGATCTCATGCTTGTCATGTGGGTGACTCATGCTTGTTACAATATATATCATATGGCAAGGAATCACTAAGCCTTTTGGCTTTCTAGTTATAATTTCCCATTGTTGTCCTAAAAAATGTTGATATTAATTTTATCATTATATAGAAATTAAATATTACCTGTAGTTTACCATAAATAAGGGAGATACCTTTACCCTTTTTAATTATGCTGAAGGCAATATTCTGACAGCATAGATGCCTTTCACTTTGGAAACAAGTTCATAGAAGCAAAGTTCAAGGTGGGCACAACACCTGGTGAATATTTTGCCATAATCTGAAGTTGTGTGCTTTTGTTTTATTACTATCAGCTGTAACCATAGAATTGTCAAATATCTTGAAAATTTACTTATAACTATGTACTGTATTCTCATAAGGGGGCTGATGTTTATTCACAAATCACCCTGAATGCTTTTCCAGTGGGACCATATATGGAGACGTCAGTTGCCATACCAACAGTTGCTATGGCTATAGGGCAGTGTTATATTTTTCCGAGTCACAGATATCCTTGAGGGATCAATCGTAGCAAGGGTACCCATAGGTGACCATAAGTCCATGACTGAGAGATGGGTCAGAATGTGTCTTTCAATGTGTATGTGTCCAAATATTTGTCAAAAACTTGTCCTAATCTACTAGGTGCACATTGATTTTTTAACAAACTTGGTGGTAAGTAGTCTTCGTACCAATGTATCATTGTTGCGCACAGAATCCTGGAAGAAAAGCACAGAGGTCAATGGTCAAATTTTGTGAAAACAAAGTTTTTTGCAATAACTTTGAGGGGGAACATTGAACTAACAAGAAAATTTACAGATACAGATCATAAAATGTAATTAAATTGTCACCCATGGAAAAGGATGTCAAAGATCAAGTTTGTTGATGAATGCTACATACATATAATATTTACACCTGCTTTTTATGTTACACCTGAGCTTTTTACATTAAGGTCAGATATGTACCAGTCAGACTGGAAAGGAAAGAATAATTACTGTATTGTCTAGTCAGGAAAGCATGTGGGGTACATGTAGATTGGATAAATGTATGTACAGTATGTGTGGATTGGATAAATGTAAGCCTGTTAACAGTATGTGTACATGTATTGCCACCCTGTGGCTGACCTACAGTACCATAGTTTGCAGCTGGGATTCAGAGAATTTACTAGATGTACAGTAACCTTTGAAGTATTTCTGTGTCACAATAATACATTTTATGCTGCAGTCTCTGCATTCCATTCTCAAAATGAGACAAAAGCACCACAGTATGGAACAATACTGAAGCTAGCCACAAGTCCCAACACTGTGACCGTACCAGACTCCAATGCAGTAACTCGCGGATAAGAGGAGCACCGTAACACGATGTTCACTCTTCCAACCGCAATCATACACTGAAGGGGTCAACTGCTCATACTTTCTCACGAAGGACCGTAGTGTAGTGGCGAGGTAGAATAATACATTTATGCTGTAATTTTTTACTGTGACTCTCCTAATATGGTATCACCCAGTTAGGGTGATATTTCTATGCTGTAACGATTTACTGGAACCCTCTCCTCAAGTAGTATCACCTTGCCAGGGTGATAGTTCTATGATCAAATTAATACTGCATAGCTAGGGATCACTTAATATCTTGTCAAAATAATGTAAGGAATTCAACTGGTGTGATATTATATTGTAAGACCCTGGCCTTGACCAATTTAATTATGGCAATTAAGCCAGTTCCAAATGTACCAGGACAACTCTCAAGTGTTTTATGGGCTCCCAGGCCATTATAAAAACAAAATTGCCATCCTGCAGTTAATACAGTGTCAGGGTCAAGTGTCATTTAGAGGGCTGATTACTACTATTGCTACAATCTAAAAACAGAAAGAGTAATTTAACTTTTGCTCACCTTGCTTTCCATGTGTTATTATTTCAAAGTAGATCAGCCTATTAAATGGACCTGTAAGAAAATTGCATTTATAATGGAGTATAGGAAATGTAGCATTTGTTCCTTGTGCAACTAGTTGGTGTCAAATTTTTACAACTTGTTTTTGCAAATGTTAAAAAATTGATTGTCAGACCAGTTTTAATTTCATTTAGTTTTCATACTGTATCTGGGGAATCTGAGGAGTAAGATTGCTAATTCTATGTCATTGTACAATAGCAACCTGTCTTCATCAAGTTGCACTTTGATTACAAAGAATTGATGTTATGGATAGGTGATTTTCAGCATTTATTTCCCATGGGTGGAAAATGCTCGTCTGAGTGTACATGCAGTAGCTATGCCAGTGCAGAGTGTGCCTCTCCAGACGTTGGGAGGTTGGTCATTTTACAAGAGGGCACAAGGTTTACTTAAGGAGTACAGTACATAAAAATGCCAAAAGATAGTGGGAGCACCATGCTCTCTTCCCTGTCCACTTGGAGCCCAGGGGCTTTTCCTAGTGCTCCTGTTGGTTGCCATGCACGACCATGTCCAAGTGGTCTACCCCACAATGTAATGCTCCTAGAATCTTGGGATGTTTTTAAAGTTATGCATGGAATAATAAATTAAGTTTTTAAGTATTCTCAAATGCATTGGGAAGAATATGCTTTGCACTGTTTTAACAAATGTTTGAATAGTAAAAGGCCTTTCATTAGAATTACTTCAAACATGGACAGTGTGGGGAGGAAAGGAGATGAATGGGAGTGGAGGGGATCGAGGGGGATGGATGACTTGCATGGACATCTAGCCCACTAAGATCTGGTCTGCATCATCCCATCCTAGGGCTTTTACAGAATAGCTGTCAGAATAATAATTCCTCTTAAAGATTTTTTCTAATGGAGGCATATTTTATTTCCTTCAGCCTCAGGATAGCCTATATGTCTTTGCTTTTATTGCTTGTGAAATGTTTTTAAATTTAAAGATGTAAGTTCTACAGTCAGGTAATCTTTTCTGACTAGTTGCATTTAAAAGCAGCACATGAGGTGGTTTATATTCTAAACTTTTGAAGCAGAAACTAGTTAGAAACAAGGCTTAATGAGAATTGCAGGTAACACCCCAATTTGAGATTCTTGTAGTGGAAGACTTACAATGTGTTGAATGAGTATAACATTGAGATACCTGGGCATTAACATACGTTTCCAAGAAAAAAATAGAATCCATATTTTGGCATCACTCTTCAATTACAGTATACTTTTCAAAGGACTCATTTTGCTTCAGCCCTGTCTACCCACACCCCCCTGCACTCCCTAAATCTTGAGATACCTGCCTATAGCACTTGTAAAGCTGCTTGCAAACTGGAGTTGAGCCTTCTGGTGTTCAGTATTACTGCAATTGCTGTGTGAATTATGTTGTTTATATGAAGTACCGTTTTCCTTTTTTCATCAAAGTTCATCGAGTTCGTCACATGACTGGAGAGAAAGACGACTCATCTCTGGAATGGTACCTCAACTGGTTTGAAGCATTTGCTGTGCAAGACATTAAAAAAAACCACAAAATTGTCTTTGGTAAGAATGATTTGTGTAAAGTACTGTAGGAAGTCCAGGATTGCATTTTTAGTTTAACTTTATGCACATGTAGGCTGATTTCAGTCTGCCTTTTCCTTTTTATCCTGTCACCCTCCACCCTTTTTTGGTTTCGATGAAAAGAGAAACCTATGCGATCATGATGGCATGTGTATGTATGTGCGTATGTTTGTGTGTGTGTATGTGCACTCACAAACATGTCCTTAGCGGGTACCGAGGCAGTTGGCTGGAGCTCCGCTCTCGCATGTCTTTCCTACCTCACGCGCGGCTCGAAACTGGAATAGTTACCTGAAAATTCGGCCACTGCAATGAGAAGTCACGCGTGGCTGCACATGCCTGCCTTGCAGCGCAGCCCGCCCTCAAGCACGTAGCAAACCTCGCCTACTTCACGGGCAGCTTTGCTGCTTTGCAGTTCCCTTGTATTCCCAACCGGGTCCTTTCCTAGTACCCTGTAAGACATTGAATGTGCGTATGTGTGCGCCTAAGCTGTGTCTGGTTCGCAGCATATATGTGTGCACTCACAAACATGTCCTTAGCGGGTACCGAGGCAGTTAGCTCGAGCTCCGCTCTCGCACGTCTTACTTACCTCACGCGCGGCTCGAAACTGGAGTAGCTACCCGGAAATTCAGCCACTGCAATGAGAAGTCACGTGCGGCTGCACATGCCTGCCTTGCAGCACAGCCCGCCCTCAAGCATGTAGCAAACCTCATCTACTTTGCTCCGTAAGGCATTGAATGTGCGTATGCGTGTGTATGTGTGTGTTTGTGACACTCCTTGTTTACATGATATCTCAAGAAGGGAAACTCTGAACATTCTTCAACTTGGTAGGTAGATGCCCCATATTAAGATGAAGAACCCTGTTGTTTTTGGTGGAGGTCAAAGGTCATCTGGGGTC
>WURT03073719.1:0-13322 GCA_009936505.3 Holothuria glaberrima
GATTTCCCATCATGCACCGCGGAACCCGAAAATGTAGCATTTCTTCAAAAAGCCGTATCTTCCAAATGCAAGATTCTATTGAGATGGGGGTTTCACCACCTTACACGGAAAATTTTTCTTTTAAATCAGTCCATTGTAGTACGGTAGATTTCACATCACATTCGTGAGAATATCTTTCCCGATTCATCGAGACCACTGATAAGTATAAAGAGGTTTCATAATGGAAAAGTCAACTTACGAGACTACCTTCTGGATGACAAACAAACACACGCGGACGCTGTGTAATGTACTACAGCAATGAGGTGC
The DNA here is from genome assembly GCA_009936505.3 of Holothuria glaberrima. NCBI lineage: Eukaryota > Metazoa > Echinodermata > Holothuroidea > Aspidochirotida > Holothuriidae > Holothuria > Holothuria glaberrima. The sequence continues at coordinate 307 of WURT03073719.1, forward strand.
GTGGCACAGTGTCTACCAGAACAGCTAGCGCGTCCACTGAATTACCTTTTGACCTTAAGTGCAAGCTCTCTGTACTTTCCATACATTGTAAAAGAGCGAAATTTGCTTGGCACAAAGGGTTATCACACTTTGTTTTTGTGTTGACAATACTTGCTGTAGTTTAAAATTGTTGTTAACATTCGGGTCCATACCCATGACAGTTGCAATATGTCTCCCTGCCTATAAATATAAGACGCCCCTCTTTAAATGCTCAATTGTTTCATCCAAGACAATTGAAATTTTCGGAAGTAAATTTACTCCAGACTTCCTCCATTTTAAAAGCAGCATATCTTCCTGTCTAGTTTGCTTCCCAGACAAAACTACAATAGCGTGTACTGAGCGTAAATCGCTCAAGGCCATAATATGCTCAGTACACTGTACTGTGTGCTGTTTTAATACCACTACAATCTGGCCTGTGCAATAGGTTTCACAATATCACATTTAACTGATGTGCACGAGTCATTATAGTCCAACCAATCAGAGCTTGAATACCGGTACCTAGCTGAAGACATAATGAGTTTATATCAATGAGCCCGCGTATGCAGTCACTCATTGTGATATCTGGGGTATCGGGCCCGTAGCCACGGGGGATGGGGGCATTTCGGGGCAATGCCCCCCAAAAATATTTCTGCCCCCAGATGAAAATTGAAACTGCATAGTAATGTGGTGGAATCTTTTATGCCCCCATCACAACACTTTCCCCCCTAAAAATGTGAAGCTGGCTACGGGCCCGTGGGGTATCAGGGGATATGTATGATGAAATGATGCAGTCCCATGAAATGCACCCCTGCAGGTAAACTAGCATGTTTTACTGATTTGAATGGATCTGCCGGTATTTCCCGTTTTACACAAATAGATTAGTTCAATTGAAAGCGTACATTCCGATTGTATCCACGTACTTATAGTAGGATGACACACAGTGGCGCCGCCAGGTTTGGTAATTGGGGGCACCACAGGTGATGTTGAAATGCCACCTCAGTGTCCCCCAAGTCTGCCTAAATTGCACCTTTCTTATGCATCCCTGCGCTTGTATACAGCTGTGGGATCCTTTCTGTGTCACTAATTAAAAGTGCCGTCCTGGGGAGGGGTATAAAGGGGGTAAGGGTGTCCAGCTACCCTTTGAGAAAGTTTTATTAATTTAAGGTTGCGTAGATACAAAATGGTGCTATCTTTGGGATTATTTTGGAACTGATCATATATGGATGGAAAATATCCATAATTTAGTGAATTCTAATTTTTGATTGGGTGAAAGAGGAGAGTATAAGAGGAGAGTATGTTATATTAGAGAAAGATATGTTGTCAAAAAACTTCTGAAGCCCCCACTGTGGCTATTTTACTGCCTTCTATTAGGGGACAGTGCGTGGAGTTCACAGAAACATTCTTATACTATTAAAAAATTTTCCTTTCCTTTTGCATTACAAAAAGTCATCTAAAGCGGGCAGATACCTGCACAGTGCCTCATGGAAGCTCTGGATTAATTATATAAAACGGGGCGATGACATAATGCTTTTTACTTGACATCCAAATGATAATATAGGGTATGACGCCGAGCCCTTTACAACTATCGTACTTTTACTAATTTTGAACGAAAATCCAGACGACCAGCTCCTAGCGACGAGAAATGGGAGAGGAGAGTAAGTCTACAGATGCAGGGAGGTAATATTAGACCTCCCCAATAGGTGAGGGGTGAAGGACTAACAAGTGCGTTTCAGAATGCTTTGTGTATTAACAATCACCATCTATACTGATAATGGCTGCGCGCGAAGCGCTCGGTATAAAGTTTTGAAAAATGTATAACAGCAAATACGTTTATTCAACCTTCCACATAATGCTACAAATTAGATTCAAAGATCCCATATTGATGCGAGGCCCCTACAGATGTTTTGAGATGTATCTCTGTTTTTCGGAAAGTGTTGTGATCAGAATAGTTTCAAGTATTATTACATTAATAATGGTGGTTTTCATGACAAATCCTGCATTCATGCTCGGCATCGGAGCACTTTCAATAACCCAACAAACCTACATGCCATTCAACAAGCCATTTTTTCCTGGTTATTCGTAAACAGCTTTCAACTTTTGCTGTGCTTCTCCGATAATTGCTATCGGAAGATATTGATAACAAGAACAACATCGCGGTAAGGTTTGAAGAGGGCGGAGCGCACGAAAATTTTGATAGTTTGCGAAGGATTTGCGAAAATTCTGATAGCTTGAGAAACATATGTGATAGAAAATGATCACTTACAGTAAATCCATCGCTCGGTCGAAAACTCACCTCACCCTACCCCTACAGAAATCTATAGCTGAAACGCCTTATGGAATCATTTTAAAATTTTCAAAAAAAAAGAAATCATAAATCAATTGGGGGGGGGGGACTCACCCCATGTCCCCGTGCCGGCGCCACTGGAAATTACACATCATGTAAATTATGCGAGGTTTGATCAAAACTTCACGCATTCTAGAAGTATTGGAACTATGCTTTCAACGATAAGACCTAAGGGGAAAGTTTGTCCATTTAGACCAGGAGAAAGAGACTCGAACGGCCAATTTTACATCCGGCTCACAATATATTGCGTACTCGCTTACAGAAAGACATTTCACGATTAAGGGGGGGGGGCAGGCCCTTGTCCTGCAATTTTACCTATTTGCTTAACAATCATGACATAAATTGTGCCATGAAAAAACAGCAGTTTGACTCTAAAATCTTTTTCTGTCCTTTTTTGAGTTCTGTAGATTAGTTCGTTAGTTAGATGAGGTTTTACGGCTCATGTTCTAACCAATTGGTTTAAGTCGGGCCAGCCACGGCCTTTTCTCCCTAGTTGTGGCTCACTGGCTTTTTCCTACTCCATTGCCCCAAGCACAATGGCAGTAGGTTCCATTTTTAAAGTCTTTGGTATGACCCCGGCCAGGATTCGAAACCCAACCTTCCGGCTGCAAGTCGGATGCTCTAACCACTTGACCATGCAGTCGATCACTGAGTTCTGTAGACCCCATTAACCTGTAAACCCCGCTGCCCGTATGCCTATATGAACATACTCAAAGTGATAAGTTCAAAGCTTTTCTGTGCCACTTTCAAGGTTGTCGTATTCTTTATGGGATATATAGGCTACTTCAACTTCCTGTTCTTAATTTGTTTGATTTACCCCCCATGCATGAAGCCATTCATCATTTCATGCTGACGTATTTATCAAACAAGACTTGCGTATAATCCAATTTTTGAAGTGATCACATCAGCCGACGAAACGAAAAGTGAAATTTTTGTCACCTCTTCAGTTTGAACAGGGAGTTGCCAGGGCTGGTTGAAACAATTGTACAATGATACATGGAATTCTCAATGACTCAAATACGAAGAACAAGAAGATATTACAGAAAAGAGAAATGTAGACCCTTGCAGACCGGATACCAAGGGCAGCGCAATTGTGTCAGGGCGTAACGATGAGCCTGGGGCCCCCGGCTCCTGGACCCAAAGGGCCCCCTATCAGTAGGTCCAGTGGCCTGCCAGTGGTTGGCGATGGGGCTGGGGGTATAGAAGATCGTGCTTTAAGCCTGCCTTAGATATATTTGGCCAGGAGGTCGGTGTAAATTGTGCATTTTTGAGAAATTTTTGTAAGTTTAGGTGGCTTAGATGCAAAATGCAAATCTTTCCGTTAATAACGTGCATATAAATTATTGTTATTTAGTGGTATTTGGCTGTGGTATGGCACAAATGCATACTGTAAATGTTACCGTATATGCTACTCATGTCTTAACATTGCTCTAAGATTCTCTACTGATGCGGGGTCCTTGAAGAGATCGGAGTTGTACATTTTTCGGAAAAGTGTTTTGGTTACAATAATGTATTGTTGTCCCAATAGTAGTTATAAGATAAAGAGTGTGTACCGTGATGAAAGCGCGAAGAGCGCCGAAATTTTGCATTGAAAATGGTCCCCATAACAAAATCTGCGTGCAGACTGTGCCCTGAGGCACTTAATTTAAAATTCCTAACAAAATGCATCAGCCAATTAAAAGGCAAGTTTTCCCCCTGAATTCCACTAATTTACATTCTTGCAATGCACTGCTCCTCCATAATGACTCCAATGCACAAGAACAATTAGCTTTATTGTATAGAACCCTCACCTTTGAATAATGCAAATATGTTTGAGACGGTATTGAAACACGGCGATGGGGTGAGGCTGCATTCGCGCGGAGCGCGCGAAAATTTAGATACTTTGATTGCTGATTTGTCCAAAGAACTCAATACTCATTTCCATTCCTGTAGTAAGGAATATTGCGGTTTTAACCGCAATTTCTTAGACCTTGAATTTACTAAGCCTGGCTTTTTTTTCTGTGTATCAGTGTAATACCACGCATGTGGGGCTTGTAGAAGGGTAACCCAGATGTAATATTGGATCTACTTCAAAATGCATTACTTTTTCAAAAGTCCCTCGATTCTCTGGCGAAGAGCCAAGTGGCGACACCAAACATTTCTCCCGAAGGAGTTCTGCTCCCCAAAGGAGCTACGTCCCCAAGGGACAACTTCAACTGAACATGGCCAACCTCTCGACCTCCAGACCTTTACATCATGGGTCTGTCAAAATGCACTTCAAAATGCATTTGAAGCAAGTTCAAAAAAGCTAGCTTTTCATATGTATGAGTAATTTAGTAATGTGTCAAGACCTATGTATTTACTGACGTAGAGATTTAAATAGTCTACAAAACTAAAACGATAAAAACAATTCAATGAAGAGTTAATCCTGTTATAAACTATGAAAGTGTGTAAGTTGCACATTTTGGGAATAAATTTGAAAAAAGAAACCGTGGCAAAACATCTTCCAAAAGGTCTGATCTGATAAAATGCAAAATGCATTTTAACCCGGTTATGCAAATTAGGTAAAACCAGTTGAGTTCAACTAGACTTTTCTGGATGGGATCCAACTGGACTTAACGTGGACAGTTCAACTGGATTTACTGGACCAGTTCAAGTGGACATCCTGGACCAGTTCAAATGGACATCCTGGACCAGTTCAATTGGACTTTACTGGACCAGTTCAGATGGAGTTTGCTGGTCCAATGTTATTGGACTTCACTGATCGACTGATTCAATTGACATTCATTGTAATAGGTTAATCTGACCTTCCTGGACCTATTCAACTGGACGGACTTTCCTAGACTATGCAGTTCAATTGGATTTTATTGTGGTCAGCTCAGCTGGACTTTACTCGACCAGTTAAATATTATGATTGGTTCAAATGCACTTTACTGGACCAGTTCAATGGACTTTATTATGCTTAGTTCAACGGACTTTACTGGAACATTTCAATTGGACTTAATTGTGACCAGTTCAATCGAACTTTACTGGACCAGTTCAAAAGGACTTTGTTATGGTTACTTTAACTGGACCTTACTGGACCATTTCAATGGGACTTAATTGTGACCATTTCAACTGAACTGTACTGGACCAGAGCTCAATTGGAATTTATTGTGGTTGTTTCAACTAGACATTACGGGACCAGTTCAACTGGACTTTACTGCATCAGTTCAACTGGACTTTAAGTGTTGTGGTCAGTTCAACTGGACTTTCCTGGACCAGTTCAATTGGACTTCATTGTGACCAGTTCAACTGGACTTTGCTGGACCAGTTCAATTGGACTTTAAATGTCAACTGGACTTTACCGAACCAGATCAATAAATTTGTATTGTTATCAGTTCAACTGGACTCTACTGGACCAGTTCAATAGAGTTTAGGAAAGGTTGTACAGTTATAAAACCATAAAAACGAGCAAATAAAAACGAAAATGTTCTTTATGTCCATTGTTGCACAAACATTTTCGAAGATTCATAAAGATGATTGCATAGTTGTGTGTTCAAGTGGGTTTGAACTTATTAATAAACAGTGCTTCTTTGATTTTTATTTCGAAATCTGAGTTGCCAGTTGCCAGAATAGAAAAGTTCTTACTGTCTGAAGACCTACATTCTTCAAAATTAAGTATCTGGTCATAGATAACTGATTTTCCAGATAAATGCTCACTAATCCTGATAGACAAATCCCGCTTGGTCTTACCAATGTAAGTTTCATTCTTATCACATGGACTTTTAAATAGATAAAAGTTCAATAGAATATTATTGTGATTATTCAACTGGACTCTACTGGACCAGATTTCAATAGAACTTTACAATGATCACTTCAATTGTAAGTTATAGGACCAGTTCAATAGAATTTTACTGTGATTAGTTAACTAGACTTTCCTGGATCAGTTCAATAGGATTTTACTGTGACCAGTCCAACTGGACTTTACAGGGCCATTTCAATGGAATTTTACTGTGATCAGTTTAACTGGACTTTTCGGTGCAATATAGGACTTGATCGCGAAAGGTTCAACTGGACTCTACAGGACCGGTTCAAAAGGACTTTAATAAAAGAACCAATTCTCTACTAACAGTAACTGACTAGTTCAGATTAAGGCAATTGTGAGTTTAAAATTTAGAAAACTTTCATCAGTCCAGCAAATTTAGTTCCTTTCAAAAGATTCCACTGCAATGGTTTTCGCTTTCTTTAGCGATAGTCCATTTGAACTGTTACTATAGGAACAAGCCCAGTTTAAGTCCAGTTTAGTTCCTTAAGCAATGTCGTCATGTAATCTTGATAATAGAAAAAGTCCTATTAAAGTCAACTCGTTCCAGTCCAGTCCAGTTGAACTCCCTTTGAGTCCCGTTGGGTCCAGTTTAAGTAAGGGAGGGTCCAGTTCAAATTTGAACTGTACTCAATCCAGTTCAAATTTGAACTGGACTCAACTTTTAGCTGGGTACTTCGGTAATCTTAACGCTGTTCTTGAATTTACCATAGTTTAGATTGTACTAAAATATAAAATTTAAGAAAGCATGTACGTTGCATCTGTTACTGAAGAAAGAAAAATATACTTTGCTACGCTGAAATTTAAAATGTCTAAATTTACACCATTTAATTTCAAAGTGTGGGCAGATTGCTGATAGCTATCGAACATGGCAAATGTCTGTCACTTTTCGACATCGTGTTTAAATGCGTGGCATTTCGCTATTTCTTCATAAGTTTGACTGAAATTTAGCTGACGTGTAGGTGACGGAAATATCTTAATGATGCAATAGTTTTCGATAAATGTGTACGTTATTTGACCTAGGGAGAGATTTTGTTTGAAACCAGTAAAGTCCCTTCTTTTCGTTCAGTTGTGCACTAAATGTGCTGAAACGTTTCATATAGATAGCTTAAAGTGCTGAACCAAGGTTACATCTCTCAGTTGTCGTTTTCATTCGAGGATCCAAAAATACTTTGTGTGAAATAACTGCGTATAAAAGAATACTGTACGGATTTCAATGTACAGGACGTCGAGGCACCCAGTTGTCGTTTGAGGGCCCAAAACAATACTTTGTTTAAAAAAAACTACAAAAGTATACTGTACACATATAAATGTACAGGAAGTCTCACGCTATAGATCGTCGTGGGAGAGATTTCGCAAAGTGCAGTATATCGTTGGTGAGTACCGTACGTGGACTAACCCGCAGAGCGGACTATGTTTGCTTAGCTCCTCGACTTCACAAACCAGGGATATGACTGAACAAGGAAAATGCCGTACAGCCTGCTCCGTAGACAATACGTGTGCATGTGGAGTGGATCTCATTCAGACGTTTAATGCTAATAGCTGAATTTGTTGAATGGTTACTCCCAAAGAAAGGCCGTTGAAGTTGTGCAAGTTCTTGCGAAACAGTGGTTTAAGCTACCCATTATGAGTTGGGGCAGGGACACACATATTCAACTTAGCCCAATGTCTTGAATGTAAATAACAAGGCTGAGTTTTGCTACTAATCAAGTTGCAAAGAAGGAGGGTTTGCTTTACAGGAATGGTTTGGGGAATTTGGCTTAAAATTTAAAAGGAACAAGCAGTCGCCTCAAGTTTATTTGTAAATTTACCTTCATCTTACAAATCTTCTCTTATGCCCTTCACAAGCGTTTTTCTCTACATTTCTGGACAAAATATTTAATGTTAAAGGTAAAAAAATGACTTATTCTTCTTGAAAGGAGCTACTCGTGAATTGAGATACCGGGGTATACTACTTCAAGTTAAGGTGAATGTTGCCTAGGAAATGGGGTCACAGGGGAAGAGGAACTCCCTCCCCAATTTTTAAAAGAACATAGTGCTTTGACTGAAAATATAATGCTACATGTTTAAGTTTTAGGGTTACGCAAGTATTTCAAAATATTTTTCGGTTTGAGAAGGAAAGCGTGCAGTCTTGAAAGCGTGTGCCATATGTCAGTCTCAGAGGCAGGAATTGTGCAATCACACTGGGGGCGCCGAGACTGCAGTCAGGGACCGCGGAGACGGGGGCTACGGGGGCTTTAGCCCCCGCACTTTTCTTGCCGTGGGCATTTTGGGCCGCTCTAAGCTGCTTTTGTTTTCTTGAACATATTGGGCCGCTTTTATGATTAGCGGCCCCCTCACTTCAAAATTGCCTCCGTCCTCCCTGCAGGAGGCACAATTCAACCTATTCTTTGTTGCCGAAAGCCCCACCAGAAGGTGGTAATGAATAGCCACGGGGGGATGATATTTCAAGCCCACCGGAGATAGCCTAGGGCTATGACGCGTGCATGTTTTCCCTCCCTGCGAACAGTTATACCCTTCTGTTGCGACACATATACTCGCCCTGCCCTAAAACTCGTCCAAGGCGACGATGTAAACCGGTAGATATCAATCATAAAAAAAATGTACACAGAATTTATAGCGTGAAACGAAAGGTAATCATATGCTAATTTACGTAGGTTAAGTATGTTGTGGCACCGTACCGTGTGAGAAACGATAGGTAATACAATCTTTAGGTTTCAGCCGTGTCGCGTGCATCATGCATCAGAGAGAAGAGTGATGCGTCCTCAGGCAAGCAGTTTTACCTTTTATTCGGCATTTGATGATATCAACAAATAATTGGTGATATCAGCAAATCATTTGATGATATCAGGAATTATTTGCTGATATCATCAAGTAACTGCTGATAACAACAATTCATTTGATGATATCAGCAATTATTTGATGGTATCACCAATTAATTGATGATATCAGCGACTTACTCGCATCAGGAAGTTGAAACAAATTCCTGCTCGCATAAGTGCCCTTTTACAGTGGTGGATATCGAGGAACTCCCGGGAAAAGGTTGGGAAAAGGAAACTTGAGTAGGGCCTATGTATACGATTTCCTAGGTTCTGAGGGCCTTGAAAACATAACAAGGAATGGAAGTTTTCAGCATTTCCAGATTTCTTTTTTTATTTAGGGCTTGAAAATTTCAGATTGCTGGGACTGCCAATCACCCCTCCTTCAGGTTACGGTCCTGTTGAAGCTTTTACAACGAATCTATCAAGGGGCGAGAAGAGTAAGGCGGGGAAGTAAAATAACGTGCAATCGGTAGTACTTGACGCTACTGATCAACTGTTGTCAATGCCATTCAAGTCCGTCAGCTTCGTCCCCAGTATCGCGGTACGATGTCTAATCTTTACCAATTTCTGTGTAGTACAAAACATTAAATTTGCATACCACATTTAGTTTTTCAGTGCTTCAAGATTTCAATAACTATTTGTTTCCTTAGGCCAACATTTATATTTAGTCTGTCTCTTTGTTTTTTAACGTACATACATATGTTCAACTTGAGTAACAGACGAAACCGAAATATTGACTGCAAACTCTTCCTGACCTAGGACAAGCTGAGCCGTGGCAACATTGCTGCTCTTGTTACTGAAAACACTAAGCCACGTCCTGTTTTGGTTTAAGAGACACGGTTTAACCGCGTGCTTGATATATTGTTTCACGCTGCAAAGCTCAAATTAGGAACGGGAAAGTCCTCCCGTGACTCCCGGTAGCATTCAGTCCAAAAATGGAAGTCGTCAGGCATTTGAAAAGAATTAAAATGCACTTATGACCAATCGAGCATTGGCACGGCTAGACCTGAGCGGTAAGGATGCTTTCACCTACGACACAGCGTTGAACGTCTCTCAGTTTCTTAAGAATTTTGACGGTTAGCAGGGGCCGCGGAGCCAATTTTGGAGTAAGGGGGCTAATCATTGAAGCGGTCTAATATGTAAAATATAATAAAAGCAGTTAAAGGCGGCTCAAAATGCTCATGGCAGAAAAAGTGCGGGGCTAAAGCACCGGTAGCCCCCCCCCCCGGCCGTCTCCGCGGTCCCTGCGGCCAGGCGTTTATTGCATAAAAATTGGAGGAATGATATGATTTGAGTAGAGTCGAGTTGTGTTTTACCAAAGAAGGTTGATTTGGGGGTCTGAGTCTACAAACTTGGGACTCGGTGTCCGTCTAACTGTACGCCTCCCTTTAGAGTCGTACTACAACAGATCACTTTGCTTCACACAAAGGCACAGAGAGACATTAATTGGCAATCTTTGTTATACACAAAGATAATTAAAACATTCATTAACAGGGATAAGCCTATACTTCTGTAATCTTCAGTAAAATGCTGATCTTGAATTTACTATGATTTGGAAGGTATTAAAATATTATCTTTTAAGAAAGACTTCAAGTTGCAAAGGTTGACGAAGGAATACAAACGGTACATACTAAGTACTTATAAAGTGCTGCTTCATCGATAAAGTGACGCTATCCACTCTCCATTGCACGTTGCTGTGCTGAAATTTAAAATGTTTGCCATTCACAGTTCTATGTTTTTCTTTACCCCGAAAATGTCTGCGTCATCCATAAGAACTTTTATCGACAATAACTGCATCAGTGATTTTCATTTGTTTGTCATCAATTGTCATTTAAAATACAGCAGTGTATATTGCCTAGTTTTCTTACTCTTTTCTTGCTATTATGTTTATTACTGATCTAGTTGATTAATGCATATCAATACCAGGGGATGTTGTAATCGTGTATTTCCACCTGTGTAGTCTAAAGCTAGAAGGCCAATTTGGAAGCCAAACAATGAAGCACAATGTACGCAACATGAAGACTTCGCACGCTGTAGTGACATACCTGCGTATCCGACCGGTACGTGTGGTTTTTCCTAGGACGAATGGGGCAATTTCATTTTTTTTACTTTAACCCTAATCTTAATACTAACCTGAGCATCATACCGGTATTTCATTTTTCGTGATTTCATTGGAACTTTCCGAAAATCGCCCCATTCGTCCTGCGTAAAATATTTCGCGACCGGTGCACAGATCAGCTGTCTGCATTGTTTTGGTGTAAGTTGCAATGACACGCGCTTATCCCTGTTTTCTGTGACTTAATATGCATAAGTTTTATTGCCACATGGATAAAAGGGCCATGTTTGAATTAAATCACTTTGCCGGAGCTCAACTTTATACCCTGGGTGAAAGTGGGGTTAACTGTCTTTACCCTTTGAAGGCAACGCGTGAACACAGGAGACAAACATTTCATCGGGGTTAAGAAATGTGGGATCCTGGGCCCTATCTTCATGTGAGCCTCTTGAAATCTCACAGGGCTTTGCACAAAAAGAAATTTTTAGTCTTTTCATTTAATAAATCTGGACTTCTCTCAAAACAATTTTGAAGTTAGGGCACTAGCCCTAAGTTTTTGTCCTTTTAATTTCTTTCCGAAGGCAGACAAGGAATCTATGCGATCGTGATGGGTGTGCACGTGTGCGTGTGCGTGTGATGTGTGTATGTTTGCTTGTGACACTTGTTGTTATCACGATATCTCAAGACAGGAATGACGGACATTTTCCATTTTTGGTATATAAATATATATATATATAATATATATATATATATGTGTGTTTATATATATATATATATATATATATATGTCATGATAAGAGAAAGAACCCTGCGGTTTTTGGTGGAGGTCAAAGGTCATTTGAGGTCACCAGAGGTCAAAGACTGAAAATCTTGTAATCACGACATCTCAAAGTAGGAAAGAAGGACACTTCATATTTAGTATAAAGATTTGTTATGTTAAGAGAAAGAACCTTATTGTTTTTGGTGAAGGTCAAAGGTCATTTGAGGTCAGCAGAGGTATAACTGTGAAAACCTTGCAAATGGCTTGTGAGCACGATATTTCAAGATAGCAATGACGGACACTTTTCATATTTGGTATATAGAATGGTCATGTTAAGAGAAAGAATCCTATTGTTTTTAGTGGAGGTCAAAGGTAATTTGAGTTCCCCAGAGGTAAAAAACCGAAAAACTTGTAAACAGATATTTCAAGCTAGCAACGACGGACACTTTTCATATTTGGTATATAGGTGTTTCATTTTAGGAGGAAACGGCCTGTTGCTTTTGGTGACGGTCAAAGGTCATTTGAGTCACCAGAGGTGAAACTGCGAAAACCTTGTAAATGGCTTGTAAACTCGATATCTCAAGACAGCAATGACGGACACGTTTCATATTTAGTATATAGATTTGTCATGTTATGAGAAAGATTCCTATTGTTTTAGTGGAGGTCAAAGGTAGTTTGAGTTCACCAGAGGTAAAAAGAAAAATCGAGAACTTTGTAAACACGATATCTCAAGCTAGCAATGACGGACACTTTTCATATTTGGTATATAGATGTTTCATTTTTGGTATATAAATTTGTCATGTTGAGAGGAACAACCCTTTTGTCTTTGGTGGAGGTCAATGTTTATTTGAAGTCATTAGAGGTTAAACTGCGAAAACTTTGAAACACGTTATTTCAAGAGGGGGGGGGGGTTCCCTCATCGTTGAGAAATTTTTGTTCGTTTAAGATGGCTTAGATGCAAAATGGTGCTACTTTTGGCAAATTTTCGAAGTGATCATATATTGAAAGATTTTTGGTTTGGTGTATGGGACGGTTGTGTTGCCTTGAGAAACTTGTTTTTATTAGGTGACTTACATGCAAAATGGTGCTATCTTTGGCAAATCTTTGAAATAATATAACAAGAGGGCAATCCACGGAGTTGCTTATCTTATCGCTAGCACTGAGCCGTGTAACTGGAGGACGCATGTCAATGTGGAAGCCAAAGATATGATAAGTATAGATATCAAACCCTCAAC
>WURT03073752.1:8226-18613 GCA_009936505.3 Holothuria glaberrima
CATTGTAAAGGTTTGCCAGCCAAACAAAGGCGAGGTTTAGCAAGAACGTAGAACACCCCAAATTGGCAATTTTCTTAGGGTAGTCGTGGTAAACCATCGATTAGGACGTGACGTTTCAAACTATGACAATACACCAACTGAATGAACAATTTTGGCAAAGGGTTCCAAAACCCATTGGTTACCGACAATTTAAACACAGCACGTCTGCAATAGTTGGTAAAATAGGCAATATGGCGGCGCATATGACCAATTTCTTCCCTGGTCGGGGAAAACTAGTTTCTCCCAAAACGGGGAATATCCCCACCTATTAAAGTTGATAAGGACTTCACTTTGTTCAAAGCATGTTAAAAGATTTTGTTAAAAGCCGGGCAAAAGAAGAAATGAGGTTGGTAATATTTTTCAATCGAAAAAATAATTCGTTGTTTTTCGTAAAGTGGCGTTTGTCTGATTTTTTTCTGATATTATAGGAACAACATGAGTGACATTTCTAAACGATACCAAGAAAACCCAGGAAGAAGCTCGTACATAATTTACTTATTCTATGAACCTTTTCTTATAACTGACCAAACACAAGGTTCCTTGTTTCAAATTTCACAGTTGAAAAATGTACTTTTGTAAAGGATTTTGAACGCATTTGTAGTAAAACAGTATTAAGTTTAATGTTTTCGTTATTCACACAGAACAATTACACACATAGTTAAAGCTTTCAGTGAATAAAGCTTTCATGACGTAAAATTGTAACAGAATGAAGGTTTATACAGCTTAAGTACGAAAGAAACCAGAAAGCCAAAGGCTTAGTGATTCCTTGCCATATGATATATTGTAACAGACATGAATCACTCACATGACATGCATGAGATCCCTCACAATTATCCTACTTGAGATATCATGTTAATAAGGTCAAAACCTTTTAAAATCTTGTGACCCAAAATGACCCTCCGCTTTCACTTAAAACAGTAAGGATTATCTACCTAATACGGCCATCAACATGCTAAATATGAACAATCCACAGGCCAAGTATTAGATCCCTCCTCCTTTAAATATATTTAAAAATTTTTGACCTTTTGTGACCCAAAATGACCTTTGACCTCCACAAACGATGAAAGGGATCATCTACTCAATATGGATAACTTACACGCTAAGTATCAGATCCATACCAGTTATCCTTCTTGGAATATCGTGTTTTCAAGGTTTCGACCTTTTGACATCTGATGAACGCAAATAACCTTTGACCTTCACCAAACCCAATCGGAAGTATCTCCTCAACACAAATAATCCACAAGTCATGTGTGAGATCCCTCACAGTTATCCTTTTTAAGGCATAGTGTTATACAAGGTTTACTTAATATGGGCAATCTACTTGTCAAGTATGAGATCTCTCAAAGTTACCCTACTGAAGATATGTGTTTACAAGCAAAGCGTTACTTACACCCCCTTAAATACACGTGAGCATACACACAACATTACCATCGTATAGATTCCTTGCACCTCCGACAAGGAATCAAAAATAAAATCACATATCTTTATTTAGTACAATATTTGAAGTGTTTTGATTCTACATTATTCAGTATTTTGTACTCTAATTTCAACCATGAAATCGGAACGTTCATCATAAGTTTGCCTCCGCGTTGCCATGGCTGGCTACACGCCTGGCTTGGCTGAAAAATACACTCACAAGTGGCCAAATCAGCAAGCGCTTACTGATTTAAGCCATGTGCGTTAGTGCATAATATGGTTAAATTATATACATGCTTACGCGCTAGATACTAGATACTAACTCAAAGCATATACTGAGATACGGCATTTGATGACGTTATAAAGAAACCTTTTAAATATACTGTGTACAGTGTTTAATATCGCCAAGGCTCACACGATGGGCTAAATAAATTTAGGGCACAATTTCTAATACCAACACGATCAGAACTAGACCTGGTGCACCTCAAATATGAAATTTGCGTGCCACATTTACGCACATAATCGGTCTTATAAAGCAAACTGTATTTTTATCTACATGACGTAGGATAACTGTTTCGCGAAATTACTTAGTAGTTCAAGTGTAATATCTACCTCCATGTCTTTATCTCAGAGGGTCAAGGAGGCAATGGCCTCAGTACGTCGTGGCGTAAGAGTCAGGTATCTAGCACTTTCGGCGGTAGGATGCGCTATCACTCTCTAGTTCATACGTCATTGATTGGCAAAGTCAGACAAGCGCCAGCTGATGTAAATCATGCGCCAGCAAAGTTATCTGTATTGTGAATACTATGAAATAAAGAAGAACTAGCTAGCAGGTGCTGATGTAAATCTAGCTAATTGATGACCCACTAGTTACGGTCACCAGCGTACTATGGGTAATCGCCGTAAAAATCAAAGATTATTCAGGTCTAGGAAGTACTCTCAGGAGAATTCTGTTATGATAACTCCTCCAAGTATGAAGAAATAGTTTGCCTTATCTTGTGTTACGTCAGCCATCAATCCATGAGGATACCCTTTACATTTTTGGGGGTACATGGCTAGATTATATCTGCAGTGGTACAACGACATATGAATCGTCGATAGGCGACGTCCTTGTAGGGCATTGTGTAATCATGTTTTGCCTACTTAAATGAAGAAAACAACGACAGAATAAAAACAAAAGCGAAGCACCTAGTGCTAGATCGAGGGCATGTAAGAGATTTCAAATGGACGGAGCCCAATGAAAGTCTCTAGATGGGGTTTAGACCCACAGAAAATACTTACATCGTGTACGTAGGCATTTATCTCACGTTCACAGTCATAGTTAAGCTCATCTAACGACGACAAACTCGATGAAAGAAGTCTCACATTACCTTGACGAATGGTGGTTAGAAGGTTGTAGATTTTGCTTGAGAGTAAAAATGAAAATATAAGATAATTTGCGCAAAATTTGATGTTTATATCGTTAGTGTAATCAAAACCGTAAAAGAGTAACTTGATGCTTCAAGTAAGCCTAGGTCCAAGTCTTTAGGCTCCACCAAACATTAGGCTAGATACATTAACTTGCGAGTGTGAGCTTGGTTAGCTTTAGACTAGGTTAGAGTGAAGAATTGGGCTTGGGCCTATAGGTATCATTTATTATTCCCCTAACCGTTTGATTATAAGTCCGATACAAGCACTGAATTCTACCCATGATATCTTGTGCTCATATTTACCTTTCAACACACACTTTGAATCACCTATCTCCTACTCTATAACATAACTGAGATTTATGTAATGTAAAATTACAGGCCCACAACAAGGCTTTTCCCTAAATTTATAAGAATTACAAAGGAAATGGAGAGAGACATTCTATTGCTTGGAGGGGTTATACATGTGGCCAGTCGTAAATTACCCAAATAAACAAATGCTTCCCAGCTAAAATCACCGATGTATTACCAAAAAAAGGTACGATTTTAATCAGTTTTACGGTGAGATACTTGTTGAGTATTTTTTGATGTTTTATTGAGCAAATTTTTTACCTAACTAAAAAAAATTGTAAACATATAGGTGCCCAGAGTTGAGAGTTGGTAAAAAGTTGGTTAAAATATTTGCCCAACCGTTTAGTAGCTTTGAAAATTCCATGCCAAAATGGGAAATGACTTCAAAGGAGATTCACCCTCACCAACACTGGTTTGTGAAGCCCTCTCATCAGCTACACACTCAGGAACTCACATATATACATACTACACCAACCCCTGTTCAAGGAGGGCCTAAAATTGCACCGGAAAATAACGAGAGATGATCTTCAGTGACAACATTGGCATGAAGTTTGGCCTTGAGATATGTGGCAGGCTGATCATCAAAAGAGGTAATGCAGAGGTTGCACAGGGTCTACTCCTAGACATTAGGAGTATACGAGACTTCGAAGTAGACAAAGGTATCTTGGTATCCTGTAGGGCATGAAAATCTGCAGGAACATGTCAAGGCAATGCAATGAGGAGCTACATTAAGAGGACCTTGCCAGTATTGAAAACAAAAGCAAGTGGAAAAAATAAGATTGTGGCCATCAATACAAATGCCGTGCCAGTGGTCAGCAACACTGCAAAAATAATTGAGTTGACCCAAATTGAGGTAGAGGACTTTGATCGTAAGACAAAGAAACTCCTGAATATACATAATGCTAATTATTCCTAACAAAACTACCAACACGGGGTCAAAATTGCTTGAAGGAGTCCACGGAAAGCCGTCCCTTCCAGGTGATTTGCGGTTAAACATATAATAATCATGATGATGATGATGACGACGACGACGACGATGATGATGATCGTAGAAAGAACAATAAAATAATTTCATCGTCGAAAAAATGTTCCCGACCCAAAGGAGTTACGGTCCCGATTTCAGGCTCACAATTCAAAGACATCAATTGCCCAGCAAATCAAATCGGTATAAAAGAAAACCAAAAAAGACACGGGGAAGGTTGAAAGAGGGCACCTACAAAAATTCTGGCACCTCCACAATCATCAAATATGGAGAGTGCAAGTATTGAGATCACCATGCCGGCTCAGACCTCGCCCAGATTAACAAGGTCTGCCCCAGTCGATGCCCCATCAGGACGCGCTGGTTAAAAGTGGGCTACTGGAGGCAAAACTACCAACAGGAGGAGATGGACACGTGACGAGACTAGGGAAGTCATGACTCATTACTACTTAAGTGAACCAACTACCAGAGGATATAGGCGACGAATTCATGTTTCCTACCTTGAGATATCCTGTTAACAAGTTTTAGTTTTTGACCTCTGGTAACCTGACATGACCTCTTATCTCTTCCATAAACAGTACAGTTCTTTTAATAATAAAAAATCCATGTACCAAGTATGAAACGTATCAATTACTCTTATCGTGAAATATCGTGTTTTAAGCAATTTCCAAGGTTTTCACATACCACATGAATTGAAACTATCATATGAAATTAGTCTATACAACGTATTATTTATGTGGTTCTGATCTTAAACGTGCAGGGTTTCCTAGATCCACCTCTTCATTTACCTCAAGAAAAAACGAAACCCGGTACCACTATCATACCCCAGGGTTAAATTCCATTTGGACCATATGCCCAAAACACATTCTACTCGAATGGTCTTGGATGGTTTCAAATGGTTTTTAAATGGTTATGAATGGTGCCAACTGGTCTTAAAAATGCAAATGGTAATCTCAACTGGCTTCATAACTTGGAAACTTGACCAAAACACACTCGAAACCATTCGGAACCTGAATGGTTTCAAATGGTTTCTGTCAAATGGAATTTAACCCTGAGAGGGCTGGTTAATTAAGACGCCAATTTGTTACGTTCAGTGAAGTCCACGTCCCTCAGGTCGTCGATTGTGAACAAAGGTTTTCCATTAAAATCCATTCCTACGGTTTTTTTTTATAATGCCTACCTTCGTTTAGTATGAAAGACATCTTACCAGAATGTGTGGAGGATGGCCATTAGCTCCTCGACCGTCTCTAGGTAATTGTTTGGATATTTGAAGGTCATTAGATGCAATTTGGTGCATCATTTTTGGACAAATTTTAAGGTAAATTACTGCAACTTTTTGACAGTCCTTACAGAAGAGACACATAATGAGCTTTCGTCCTTGGAAAGGGGACGTGAAGCATACTTCCACCCCCACGAATTTCACTGGTGGGGGCTGGCGTCCCAGCGCCCAGCCCCACACGCTTTCTACGCCCTTGATTATAGTTCCACGACCGCCATCTTCGACACTATGTCATCCATTGGTTGCTTTGAAATTCAGTAGCCTGGTTTTGGTCTACACGAATTTGTTTTATTGCATCCCATCCTGTACAGAGGTGATGGACACTTTTACGACGGTTTAAAAAAAATCAAAATCAGATTGCCGTGATGAAATATCAGCGTTCTCCTATTGATTGACCAGAGAAGAGATAGTGTCGAATGAGCCTGTCATGCCATGGCAGTAGAACAATCTTTCTCGGCCCTTGTAGCTTTTACCTGTTTTTAAGATTTCGTCGAAAAATAGCATGTCGGTTTTGCAACATCTGTTTTGGAGAGATTTCACAGACCTACCCTCCCAAATACGGAAAACCTGTAGGTTCCCAACTTGACAAAGGAAACCGTGAAGCCATCCTCGCTTAAGTCAACAAGCAAGCTTAGGTCACTCACAATCGGATCCTAACGTTAGTACCTTAGTCACAGACATTTCTGAGAGAGTCCGAAGACTTACCCTCGTGGTTAAGCCAAAGTGCTTGATTGCGCTATGCAAAATATCTTCCAACAATTGAATGACCTACAAATACACTACGACAAACCTTGACAATCATCCACATCAAATAAAAGAACTACAAACTCTAAACAAGAAGCTGAGTGATGGAGTTTTTTTACTGTTTTTTTAACCAAATTTTACTGCACTGTTAAAAAATATCTGTTAATTAACAGACATTTTACAGTATTTTTGTATTTTTTCTGATTACACAGAAATTTACTGTCATTTAACAAGTACTCATTTGTTTTTCAACTAAACAAAGGTATTGTTTTTAAAAAATCAAAAACAAACACAAACAAAAAAGGAAGTTTTCACTGTTTAAAACACATTGTTCTGCAAAGTTTAGGTTTTTAACAGAATTTTCAGCAAGTTTATGCCCTTATTTGAAAATTATGTGAACTTAGATTTATTTTGGACTCATCTGTTCTTATTTTTAAATATCAAAGAACTGATATCTCGTCACGCATTTAGAAAAAGAAAAAAAACTAAAAGGTGTTAATGTCAAAGCACTGATAAAGTATTAATGTCAAATCATCACCACAGGTACTTATGACCTTGATTAGAGCTAGTTGAAAACGTCTCACAAAATTTAAAAAGCCTGTAAATTTACACCTTTATTACGTTAAGCACGTTATACTTAAATGGGCGGAGCTTATTTTGTGAGCATTTTTCTAAAAACGTATTGCTGCTGCTTCACAAAATGTCTTTTTTTTGTTTTCTTTTCATCAGGAAGTTATTAACTGATTATTTACCTTCTTTGAAAATGTTTATGACCGATATATTTGCATTCTTTGTAGTATATATTTTGTAAATGGTTAATACATTATACAAGAAATGTTTACTTTCAATTACAAAGTTCCTTAAAATGAAGAGTTCGTACCAATATGACAAAATAGCCTTTTCTGTGTGTTTTGATCGAGAACGCCTCGTAAAGTGAAGTGCGAATATCTGATCTAGATTAACGCTGCTAACTTTACACTGCGTAATAATCTACAAAAGATGAAAAAGCAATGTAAATTAATAGAAATTAAAATTAAAGGTATAAAAAGTGGCTGTAAATTTACGTAAAATTTAAGTTTCTAAAGCAGGAAAATTATGTTATTCGATTTAACAATAGATTTTTGAAATAATTAACAAAGAAAACTGAAAAACGTACATTTTAGGTAATTTCATGATTACAGTATGGATGTAAAAAGACATAGGCTAATTTGTTTGGAAAAAAATTTGCCAAAAATTTTATGTAAATTTACAGAAATATTTTTAACAGTGTAGCTGCTCTCATAACCGTCTCCAGCTCTTCCTTGTGCAGACCCTAACCTAGTTTATTGCTCAATGCCATATCCTGGTGAGCATACAAGGCCTTAATATGTAAACAGAACACTCTCTTTGTATGCTGTGTAATGTGAGCCACTCTGCATCTTTAAAATTAGAAGTAAATCAGTGAGCGGTCACCAATTGAGAATTTTGCTTTCTCCCAACCAAAATGCCCTTGGGTGATGAGTGTCTGTCTTTAAATCTTTGGAATAACGAATGGGGTGAAAGGGTTTTTATTCTGTGTGGGACCGTAGGAAGCGCCGAATGTGTGCTTTTTCTTTTTTTTTTAATTTTGGTTTAAACCTTCTCTCAACTATAACCTTGCAAAACATATCGTAGATTGCAAAGACTGCTATATCATTGGTGATGTGGTCATAAATGATAATATCTATACAACTGTTAATTTATATGCTCCTAATATGGCAGACCCGTCCTTTCATGGGAGAGTACATCTTCAGTTGTACAAACATCTTTTTGGAAGGATACTTTAATATCGTTTTGGATCTTGAACTTGACAAAGCCTGGGACTAAGAAGGAAACAATTCAGATCTATATAGGTGATTTAGACTATATGCAGGTTTAAATTTAGTTGATTGGTTTAGGATACGTAACCTAAGGAAGTGTCTTTGAGTATGGTTTTCAAATATTACAATAAGTCTTAGCTGTAGGCTACAGCTGTTTTGTATCCGCCAATTTGCCTGCCCGCTGCCACGATTGCTGTATTATATCAGCTATTCAATCTGATAACAATGGCACTGTTATCTTTAAGATACGAGCGTCGAGAGGTAGTGGCTTCTGGTCACTTACTGTGTCCCTCTTGAGAGATATGACATTTACCGAGGGGATACGTAAACTAATGTCTGATGCATCTGTGCATTGGGACACTAATATACAAAACCCGCAACAGATTTGGGAGTACCTCACATTTCTTGTACGATCCTGGGCTATGAAGTTTTCTACAGAAAAGTCCCGACTTCGCAGAGAATATGAGAAACCAATCCTTAGGTTTACTGCGTCTCACAAAAAACGAGATATGCTGTGGGAAAAAACCCCAACATCAAAGTGTCTATGTCCGTCAGTACGACAATTTTCTTAAACAATAGTGACGATACATAATGAAGGACGGTAGAGACTGTAACTGATTTTAAGCAAGTTTCGAGGCTGACAATTAACTTAGACAAGTTCATGTTTTCCCTCAGGCACAGCTAACAATGGAGGTCAGGGTCCCAAAAGCTGTCATATTTCTGTTACTTATACCTCTATCAAGTTACTTGGCATTACAATATTAAGCCTAGGAGATTACCTCTGTCCGTAAAACTACCAACCTAAATTGTCCCGCCTTTAATGAATCTTGAACACTTGGTCTTCGCGAGATCTAACGCTATATGGCAAGGGTGAAAAGATTAAAAGGAAAATCTTAATGGAATCCTACACCGTAGGTGGGTTGAATATGATCAGTGTTTACGAGTTTGTGAAAAGTTTGAAATTTTCTGGTTCAAAAGGTACACAGCCTTCACAAAACCGGTCATTGAAAAGTCCTTTAGATTATTATTTAAGATCGGTGTGTAAGCATATTCTTTTAATCTGTAACTATACGGATAAAGATATTGCAAAGAAGGTGAAAAACTATTTTATTATTGATATTTTATATTGATAATTGTAATGCCTTGAGTGATCTTACCTTTGAAACGTTAGTATCGCATTATGGTGACTAGAATGTGTGGAATAAGAGTTTTTAGATTTTTGTCTGGTAGACAAAGGTAACAATTCAATTGTTCATTGCACAATAAAAACAGTTGGGTAAACTTTTACCCAAGGTTGCGTCCGTATGCCACCTCCTAAACTGTGAAATAAGGAACCACCCAAGTTGGTTAAAAATAACCGTTTACTTGAGGAACATTCTTTCATCATGGAATCCCTTTGACCAAATAAGGGAAGATTTTTACCCGACATTTTAGGAGTTCGCATACGAACCCAACCTTGGGTAAAAGTTTGCTAACCGTTTTTAGAGTGTTTGTACGTAAAGTTTATGTCTTGTCAGGCAGACTTCTTTCGTAGAGTTCAATTGCCCATATTTCCCTTTCAAAAAGCTAAATAGAATTCTGTCGCTATTCAATGCACATGGGTGCCTTCTAGACCTTTTCATTATCACCAAAGCAACCGTCTGATCAACAGATAATACCCGCTGGTTTTTTCTATTTCTTTAAAATTGTCATTTGCTTGTAATAACCTTAGAAACCATCAATATGAACAACCTGCTGTTTTCTGAAATGGAAGAATCTCTTCGAGAGTAGTGACCTACACCCTTAAACAGAATGAGAGTTTTACGCCCTGTTGTACGATTAGGCATACTGAGCTAAGAAATTTGCAATACGAGTTGATTCATCGCATAATTGCCACAATTTTTTTCTTCGTAGACTTGCTTTGACAGTTCTACATGTACTTTTATGTAGTGAGTCAGACGAAACACTTGGCCAACTCTTTGGGCAACGTAAGAAAGTAGGAGATATTTGGGAAAAAATATAGTTAGAAATATATTCTTTTCATAATTTACATGAACGATATTAGTGAGATTTCTTCCAATTCTTCCATGGTATTATTTGCTGATGATACAAATATTTTTTAGCTCCAACGATCCACAGAAGCTGGAAGAAACTGAAAAGAGTTAAGTTTGTATTCAGAATAGTTTGCCTCCAATAAGCTTTCCCTAAATATAAGTAAAACAAACTACATGATGTTTAACTTCAACGGGAAAAATTATGATTTCAACATACATAGAAATAACCAACCAGTTCAAGTTGCTAGAAAGACTAAGTTTCTTGGTGTTTTTTCGCCCACTTCTTAATTGGGAGCACTATG
>WURT03073753.1:0-13320 GCA_009936505.3 Holothuria glaberrima
AGTGACACTATCTAAGCGGAGCGCCACCATGAGTTGGCGCGGAGCGTACAAAGAAAATTTTGGCCAAAAATAACCCCAGATCACTAGAAATGGCCCTTTCCAGGCTTTGCAACTTGATACTATGACGACAAGTATTTCCTTAAAAAATAGGCATATGGTAAAAAGTCTAGAAAAAGGTTAGGTGTTCTGATTTCCGAATGTAGTCAGCGGTACTAACTAAGCGGAGCGCCACGATCAGTCGGCGCGGAGTAAAGAAAAATTTGGCCAAAAATACCCCCACATCACTGGAAATGGCCCTTTTCAGGCAGTTTGCAACGTGACACTATGACAACTATCAGAAGTATTTTCTAAAGAAAGGCCTATTGTAAAAAGTCTAGAAAAGTTTAAAGTTTTCTGATATCCGGAAAGAGTCAGTGGCACTATCTAAGCAGAGCGCTACCGTCAGTTGGCGCGGAGAGTACAAAATTTTGGCCAAAAATACCCCCAGATCACTGGAAATGGCCCTTTCCAGGTTTTGCAAGTGGATAATATGACAAATGGGAGAAGAATTTCCTAAAAGAATAAATAGGCCTTTTATAAAAAGTCTAGAAAAAGGTAAAGTTTCTGATTTCCGGATCTGCCGGGTTGATTTCATGGGGAGGGGGATATAGTGTACAGTACCCCCCAACCAATTTCATGGGGGTGATATATCCCCCATCCCCCCGGATCGCCGCCTGTGAGCATATGTGGCACCAGATTGCATGTAAGGACACCTAATTTATCAAATATTTTCAAAGGGTAGGGGGAACTCCCCTCCCCCAAGCCGAGGGTCCCCCTTGAGAGAAATCCTGGGTACGCCGCTGCTACAGGCAGTGTTGTCAAAAGCCTGATTACGAGAACCAATGAGCCGCAACCCTTGCTCTCCGCCCTGGGTTCGTATGAACATCATTTTCTGTACGTCATTGGTCGAAACGTAGTGACGAGACGTCCTCGTGTTCTATCCAAAAGTCAGTCTTGTCTAAGAACTGACAGCTAGCAGACTCCGTGTACGTTTATTCTCTTAATATCCTGTACGTAAAATCATTGAAGCAGGGATGGCGCCAGGATTTGCCCGACATGGGGTCAAGCTTCCCGGCGGAGTCAGCAATCCGAAGCCCTGACAAAGGCCAAAAGGACGAGGTATGCAAAATTTTCGACGAGCAGAGCGCACCGAAACTTTTTCGGCTTTTTTTTAACAAAACAAAAATCGAAAATTTGGGAGCTTCATTAAAGAAAATTTGAAAATTTGGACTTTTATGGAATAAACTTGCCAAGTATGGGTTTTTTGTAAGGAAAATTGGAAAGTTTCGGGCCTTTATGTAGAATCTGCTCTTCCTCTGAGCAAAATCAAGCCGATCGTAGCGGCGACTGAAAGTCGTCGGAATAAACTATTTTATCGTACGGATTAAGGCTCCCCGACGAAATTTGAAAATTTCCCCGATAGGGGAGGGGCAGCTTTCCCCGACAGGGGCCAAGCCCCGGGCCCCTGCTGCTGCTGGCGCCACCCCTACTTGGAGATCGTAATTAATAATCTGATCGAAATCGAGTTGGCTAGTTTGGACTCTTGTCTTTCGAGTGTTGTTTTCTAACAGATATACGCTACCAACCTAGACGCTGGAACGAAGAAAGACACTGCAAGCGACATTATTGAATCAGACCCCCATGCAACGATAACCAAGTTGTGGCCCATGTACAAAGTGCGTATCAAGTGCCATTTAGAGACAATTAAATGTCTAATTCTAGTGTCAATTTTTTTAATACCAAGAGCTTTTGAGAAGGATGCATCAGTCCCGAAAGAACATAAGGTTATTTTCTCATGAACCCTACTAGTCGTTCCACCCCATTGAACACTTAAGAACTGAGGAGGCCTATGTATAATACATATATGTATACATGCCAATTTGCTACCCATGCCCCTGTAGGAAAATGACCAATTTTAGAGAGTGCCCCAAGATCTGATACTGTGTTCCTCACTTTTTGACATGTTGGTGCACCCCATTAAATTTATAGTGTTTTCTCCCTCTGACAGAGAAAGGTGTCTATGTGGTCAAGAAAGAGTGGCCATAGGGATAGCAGGGGTGATGTCAAACTGAACATTTTTTAATTTTTTTTACTTGATGTCACACATAGTAATTTAAAGAATAACCTTAACATTCAAATAAGGAATAGCCCAGGATTTGCCCGATGGGAGGGAGCAACCCAAAGGGGACAGCAACCCAAAGTCCAGACACTAGAGACGGGTTGCCGGAAGGATGGCGAGAGTTCAATAAAATTTTGGTGCGCCTCGCGTGCCCAAAATTTTGGGATTTTACATGAAAAAATAAACAAATCTAATCTAATCTACACGGGAGTGAAATTTGCTTGCCCAACCGGCTGGGCTGCTGCGATACTTACAGCTCTTGACAGGACCCATAGGATTAAGAAGCGGGGGGCTAGGGGCTAAAGCCCCCAGTCAAAAAAGTAGGTGGCGAAACTATGCCTCCGCCCCTGAGATCCAGGGACGAAGACCCCTTATTTGCCTCTTCTGTAAGAAATGTCAAAAATTTGTAGTAATTTACCTTAAAATTTGTCCAAAATGATGCACCAAATTGCATCTAAAGAACCTCAAATATCCAAAAAACCCCTCCCCTTAGACCCCTCCCCAATGACAGCGATCCGAAACAAGGTTCAGCCCCAGTTTTAAACAGCTTTCTACGCCTCTGACAGGATCCCTACCGTGTGGGTCAAGCGTGTGGCCCCACACGTTTGAGTTTTTCCTTCGTATTACCAGAGGTTACCCAATCATAAAAGGTAGTCATGTGACTGCTATTTTACCGCTATAAAATCAATAAGTCCACTGTTTCAAATTTCGATATACTTAATAAATTGATAATGAAAGATACTTGTGAGCGAAAGCCGGGATCTATATAAGGTTTAACAGATTTTTGAAAATAAACTTGGGTCGACCGCTTTCTCCCTTTAATCATGCACACGCCACTCGGGCTATAGCTCTTTCTCTTTTTCTCTTCAGGGCCATGGCATGAGAGGGTAGGGCGCCGCTGCCCCGAGATTTCCAAAATGAAAGTTGGCCTACTAGAGAAAATTACTGAAATGCTGAAAATCGGTGTCATCATTATGATTCTAAGACCCGAACGAACCTGGGAAAACACATACAAGGGCTCCCTTCTCTCCCAACATTTTCCCAGGGCTTTTCCCGGACCACCGCCATGGACGCGTTTTATCTGGGGTTCACTTCCCAAAAGAAAAAAATCCCTTCCTCTTATAAGATACATGGCTTGAATACACCATGAACATATGCAGGTTAATCATAAAATGAGTTTGTAAAGTATAATTTTGAATCAGGCGAGTAGCCAGGAGGCGAAGGAGGTAGCCGTCCCTCCCCTTGAGCATATTTTTTGTATTTTTTAATAATTTTTTTTATGATATTACTAGTTACTTAAAATAGAAAAAGTTAAGATGCAACTTACAAGGCCTGGGTAGTGCCATTTTCAGCGATGTGGGAGGCATTTAGGCCAAAATTTCCTTGGCGCTTCTCGCCTAACTATGGCGGTCCTGCGCTTTCATAGCTTGCCTTCAGGCTTCTCTCTCTCCTTGGCAAATTTCTGGCTACGCCCCTGCTTCGAATTTATTAAATTCAAAGCTTAATTCGCTTCTAAAGCATGAAATATAAAAGGAAAGAATGTTTAGATGCACTTTTTACAATGTCTAAAATTTGTCATTTTTATTTTGTTTTTTTATCATCTGGGAGGCAATTCTACCGAGCGGTTTTTTTTTTGTTTGTTTTTTGTTTTGTTTTGTTTTTTTTTTTAGGCCTACGGTACGGCTACGCGACAATCGTTGGTGACTCCCACCGTACAAAGGGGGAGCAACCCTCATCGACTCCCAGCCTTGTAAACTCTAAATAAATGCCTATTCAAAGGGGCACGGAATAGGCAACCTCTTCAAAAATTTGATTGGATCCGGTTCAAAAATGAATCAATTCTAATCATTTCTGAAACAAATCTATTCAAACAATTTAAAAGTTCCCCTATTCAGTTCCCCTCTGATAAGATTCTCTTCAAATTTGAAAAGTCAGTTTACCCCTATAGGGGTAAACTGCCACGGTCAAAACATTCAGTGATTTAATAAAAGTTTAAATCCTGTAACACTATTTTGAATCTAGGAAACCGTAGTACAACAGAATTTCTCAAAGAGAAGTGGTGTCATCACTCCCCTTAAACAACATTCCCTTCAATTGCACCCTACCAAAATAGAAAAAAGTCGCCAGATAATAAGCATTTATAAACAAATAATCAGTTCAACGCTTGCCAAAGCTTTACCAAAGGTAGCACTATTTTGCATTCAAGCGGGCACCTCACAAAGCCAAAGTCTTCTAAGAGTAGATGTGTCTCCCCTTCTCTTAGACAGCACCAGCCAAAAATAGCAGGTATATCACTTAGTGACGACAATTTGTGAAGAAATAGTCCATTTATACCTTTTTTCAAGGATAACCTAGTTTTGCATCTAAGTCGGCCTTAAACGCACCCCTCTCCTCAACACCTTCCCTCAGGATAGCAAACATTAACGGGTGAAAAAGGAAGGGTCCCGCAGGGTGTCAACTATCAATGGCACGCCACTTCGTGCTCCGCTTAGACAGTGTCATGAACTGCCCCCTACAGAGATTTCGCCTAGGCTAAGATCCTGCTCTCTGTCTAATAATTAGCCACTGCTAGTGGTAGCGGAGCCAGGGCGCAAATCTCTGTTTGAGATTGGGGGCGAAAATGCATGTGATGTACGCTTGAACCCACTGTTGACACTTTCGATTTGTGTGTGTGTGTGAAAATGACGTTTCAAAGTTGAAAATATTTCCCGATAATGGGAGTCATAACGGGCTCGACGAAAGTGTACCCATTTCTGCTGGCGATCAGTGAAAGATGGAGCTAATACCCTTTGGAGTTACCCATTGCTGAAACATTTTAATTACAACTATACGTAATCATTGGCTATTATTGTTCGCTAATTTCAATTTGATTTGTACGTACAGGTATACTAAGGAACATAGTAAAGTACCAATATTACGCTGTTTTCTAGTTCCGTACGCGTATACGTACAGGTATATTAAGAAACACAGTAAAGGACCAATACTACGCTGTTTCCTAATTCCGTACGTGTAGTACTTTAACAGCAATTCAATGTCCGTATGCGTAAGGGACAAGTTCAGCTAACATCAGACAGGAAACACTTAGAGCAGAAGCCAGTTTTTTTGGTCCTCGGACATAGGACAAAAAAAAAACTGTCAGACCGGTCCTCTTGTCAGTCAGCGGAAACGGATGATATCCTTAGGTTTTGTAATGCCTAGAAATTCTTGTATTTGCAGGCAAGTACGCATCGAAGCCTGTTGAAGATAACGCAGCTCAAGGTTATATTAAATGATGGTACGAAGCACATATACCTGTGTGGAGCCAACTGAAACAAGCCCTTGAACAGTGCTGTGGGAATCTGTTGCACTGGCAAACACAATCATTGCATGGGCCTATCCAGAAATTTTTAGTAGAGGGGGTGCAGAGTCTGATTGATCGCTGTTCTGCGCAGGGTTGTAAAATTTTTGCTGTTGGAAAAGGGCTGAGATGCAAAACAGTGCTATATTTAACACATTTTGACGAGTTTCCTTTTTTTCCCTCAACTTTCACACGCATGACGGCCAATAGGGGAGGCGCGCGCCTATTGTGCCCGCCTGAATCGGCCACTGCCTTGTGCAAAGTATCCGTTATGTTCGCCAAGAACGAAAAAACAGTTGATTCCAGTTGGAAATTTTAACTGGTATTAACTGTTTCCAGCCGGGCTTAACAGTTTCCAAGTGGGATTAACTGTTTCCAACTAGGAGTAACTGTTTTCAGTTAGTTTTCCAATTGGGCATTCTGTTCCAAGTTGGGCATTTTATTGAATCCAGCTAATTCCAGTTAAATTGCCATTAAAAACAGTTGGGAAGAGTCGGATTTGTCACAGTACATGCATTCACCGACCAGTTAAAAATGTGGAAAACAATATTGACATCAGTTGGAAATCTCTCTGGCCAATATATTCATTGTCATATTTAACATAGGAGTTCCACTGGGGGTATCGAGAGTGTGGTGGTTGAGTGAGTGAGATGTTGGACTAATGATCATATAACTCTTATTATATTTTTTATTTTATATTTCAATTTTTATTTTATTAATACTTATATTTTTTACCTAATATTTTTTACCTTGTACTTTTTACCTTATATTACATATACCTTGTTCTTTTACATTTACACTCCTGCCACTATAGTACATACTTTTTGAACCTGTTTTTAACTGAGCTTTCTGAACTATTTTCTGTGAATTGTTCCAGTATTTTGCATTCAGTGAAGGAGATAATTGGTGCGACTCTGTAGAAGTTAAATTAAGCCTTTTTAACTAAACGGTTCGGACAACATGTATTTTATATTATTGTATTTTTATGTATTGTCTGTATTAAATTGACAATAAAACCTTACGTGGAAATGTTAATTTATTTGTTTGACAATTTTGGTGTGAAACAGTTGAAACAGTTGGAAAATTCAGGAAGCAGTTGGAACCAGTTGGAACTAGTTGAAACCAGTTGAAAATAGTTGGAAAATTTGAGAAGCCCCGTTTTGTCCAGTTGAACCTATCCTGAAAAGTGCAGTTGAATTCAACTGGTTTTACCCAGTTTGTATAATCGAGCGAAATACATTTTATCAGAACAGATCTTTTGTAGGATTTTTTGTGACGGTTTCTTTTCCCAAATTTATTCCCAAAATGTGCAGGTAACACACTTAAAAAGTGTATAACAGGATAAGCCACTTATTGAATTGTATTTTTTTTTTATTATTTTTGTTTTGTCAACTACATTTTAATCTCTATATTAGTAAATGTAAGTCTTGACATATTACTACAATACCTTTACATGTAGGAAGATAAATGTTTTGGACTTGCCTCTAAATGCATTTTGAAGTACACCATTACATCTGATTTACCCTTCAACAAGCCAAACATGCGTCGTATTAATTTTCAAAGGTGCTCATTTCAGTTGGATCCAGTTCAACTGGACCCAACTGGAATTTTCAGCTGAGTCATGACTATTTGGAAACGGCTAAGACCAGTTGGAAACGGTTGAAACCAGTTTGGAATTGGTCCAAAATTCTGTACAGAAAGTTTCCAAATGGAAACAGGTGGAACCAGTTGAGAATTTGCAATTTTTTTCACTCTGGGAGGGAACTCCTGACGCTCTCAAATAACAATAGTTTTGCACCAAACGTGGTCCATCAACTATCTTTCACTCGTTACAAAAATATGTGATTTTCATACTCTAGCAAAATTTTCAAACTTAGTAATTTTGATTTGAAGCAGAAACTTAACTACGTACTACGGTCAATGGCAAAGCATGTTCATATACATATATATATATATATATATCGTTCCTTCCCTCGGAATTTTATATGTACAATATTTCCACACCTGGGCTTGTTGAAATAGTAACAATTTTCTGCAATCTAGTCTAGTAGTTCTTTACTGGAACTGATCAGGCTATGTAGTTGTAATCTGACTAGCAAACATTAACCTATGGATACAAAGCACACCCTACCACATTTACAATTCTGTTTCTAAAAGAAAGGGAAACTTCTCCATCGTTAAACATTTGAGACATAAGTGAAAGCAAATTGCCAGTTGCAACAACAGTACAGTAATATCCATGTACTGCAAGGATGACTATGATATCCTGCCATGCACTAGCGGATCTGTTCCAGCCTTTTACTGTCTCAACGATAGAGGACAACAATTTGGACGGAGCAAACTAGAGCAATCCCTACAATCGAAGCTGTGGCTTCGATTAATTCACAAGTCACTTATTTAAAAAAAATCAGCTTAAAATATCAAACTATCTATAACCAGTAACATGTTCGTCGGGTAACATTGTTTCCGCCATTCTCCCAATATGACTTATGCTCCTCATTGTAGGTAAGAGTTTGTGGGCCTTAAAGAAGTGTAACTGGTTTAATGTATACATAGTTACCGAATTCACCGGTTCATGATCAGGATTTGCCAAAAGGTTAAGGGTGGAGGGTTTGCTGGGCTGGATCGGGGAGCTGGAACAGGGAGATCACGTAAAGCCTTACAAATATATTAGCATGGACACGCAGGAGGGGATAGTGTGGGAGCATGGAAATACATCCGAAATTGGACTTTCACAGAGGGAAGTAATTTGATGCCCATACGGGCGGTGAGAAGCAGGCCAGGGAAGTTTAAAAGTGGAGCAATATATTAGTAGTGGGAAGGAGAAAAATTTTACTGGAGAATTAATTGGGAATAAAAATAACCTTTAGCCTACATATTGTCGATTCATATTTAAATATTTTTTTAAAACAAGTGTATAAATTAGAAGCATCAAGCTTTTGCCCATTGTGTTTTCTGGAAAATATGACATGCAAGGATCTTGTATAGCGCACACAGGGGGCCAAATATTTACTGAGCCCCTAAAAGAATCTAGGGTTCATGTAGAGGACTTGTAGGGCGGCTGACCAATAGCATATCGGGGTCACACTTTATTTCAGATCCTACCGTCTGCCCGACAAAGTGGCCCATCCCTTTTTAGTCGTTTGTGAACACTTTAGACGACATATAGGATACATGCGAACCAGTGCCGGATTTAGCTTGTCTGGGACTAGGGGGCAGAATAGTTTTGGGGCCCTTTTACGACTAGGCCCACTATCTAAGCGGAGAACCACCATAGGTTGGCACGAAGCGTGCAAGAAAATTTTGGCAGAAAATGCTTCTCAAATGGCTGGAAATGACACTTCCCAGACCTTGCAAGTTGCATCTAAACATTTTTAATTTTGAAATTGGAATTTGACCATTATTACAATTAGTTTTTAAATATTTTTGTTGTTTTTACGGTGTAATTCCAAAGCCCCTGCAAGAATCAATATTCCGTTTTCTGCAAACTTTCCCCTTTCCAAGTAACTAATGGGGGAAATGCATTAACTTCTGTTTCAGTTGAACGTTAAACCCATCTGGGAATGGGCTTTGTCTTTAGCAGACTGACTGATGATGTCATTGACGTTGATAATTTTGACAACGTCGGGTTCCATACCAAGAATGCTGAGATTTGTGAGCCTAGATAGATAAATCACTGAACGGAGGGGATTCTTTATCAGCCTGAGTCGAGAAAACGATCGCTGGCCGATAGCTAGAACGTCATCTAAATATCTATAAGGATGCCAACTTGTTCGTGCCAATCCGATAGAATTAACATTCGCAAGCACTGAATTCATGGGGTTTGTGGTGTCACGTGTGAGACAAGTTACGCAATTGTGATAGAATAAAAACCATGCATCCTTATAGGCCCAATACATTTATGGAAAGGCAACTTTTGTTCATTGTAGAGTTCCGAACAAAGGTCTGTATTTTACATGTTGACCATTGAAGGACGGACGGTAGAGCATCTTCAGCCGCCATTTTAAGACAACAAAATGTGGGGAACCTCTTAATGTGGGGGCCTGGGGCCTGGTTCCCGGTGGGCCCGCCCTAAATCCGGCACTAATGCGGACAACTTAAATTTAGCTGACCATTACAGAATATTGCTTAGGCTAAATTAGACACATGGTACTAGCGGGTGTGGCGAAGCAGGATCTATGTCGCATGAGAGAACGAGAAAAATGACGTCCAAAGAGAGCTGATAGAGGCTGAAAAACAAGGCTCTCTGGTTGTCGGAAGGATAGGGGAGGGGTTTGAATGTCAAGGCAAAGGGTAGGGTACATTGCTTTACCATAGTACATGGGTAGAATGATGTAATTAGAGAGGTCATGTAATAGATACTGTAGAGTGCCGGGGGTGGATGGTTTAGAGGGGATAGGTCCGTTCTTTGAGAGCAAATCACAGTTCAACAGAAAACTCACACAATTGTCTCCAGGTTGAATTAAGTATTATGTGGAAAGTAAGATGGCTTCCGTCCAGCCATTGACCAACTGACTTTTCATCTAAATATTAGTGATTTCTACTCTAAGGTCTCTTCACCTTTTTTCACTGTGGCCACAGTCAAATTTCCCCAATGCTAAACCCTACATTACTAGTTTGTACTCCCAACCAGAAGGCGTGTCCGAAAATCAAGGCAAGTTTCCACCTGCTTTATCTGTCCCTGGCAGCCAAACATGTTTCAAGTCCTCTGTCTTACAACTTTAACCACCAAAATATTTGAAGTCCGAAACCTGGTCCATGAATCTTTTTTTCTTTTAACTTGTTCTGTACGTTAAGGTAAAGGTCTTGTTGTAACCGATTATGTAAAAAAATAACCGATAGTGAGAAAACGACCGTTAATGTAAGAAAAAAAATACCGATAATGTAAAAATAACCGACAATGTAAAATCAATTAACCGATATTGTTAAAAACACTTTGAACCGATAATGTAAAAAAAAATTATCAATAAAGTAAAAACTGTTCTAACGACGTTTTCATATGGAATTGAAAACGTTGAATTTTATTAAAAAGGTCACACGTCTAATTAGAATGAACTCGTAGGTCATACTCAAGGGGAGGTGGCTCTCACCCTCTTGAACTGCGTCCCCTTGAGCAACTCGGCCCCCGTTTTAGTAAAAGCATATATGGAAGGGAAAACTTTCACCCTACATTTAACGAGTGCAATCTAAATCATATTCCTAAATTGTAAAATGGTAACCATCTATTATAAAAACAAGGAGTTTTGAAATGCCCAATATCTGCTCTAGGGGACCATAGACCTAAAATGGGCCCTTTGACGGTCCGTATATCCCACTAAAACCAAGATACGGGAAGACTGACTTCGGATCTATGATCAGCCTAGTGTGATCGATAATCTCTAGGATGCAATTTTTATCAAATGTCAGGATGTGCGATTCTAGCCCCTTCTCCTTGGGTGGGGAAGGGGAAAGTGGAAATAACCTTCCTTCCGCTCAACAATAACGATAATAAAACTCTTGATAATAACTCTCTTTTCGGACATGCTGATATCTGTTTTTTTTAGAGGGCGATTGAGGGCGCCCTCTAATGGACCATAGGCTTATGCAAATAAGCTGTGCCATCAATATGACCCACCTTTATTTAATAAAATATATGAAATCCTTTTATGCTTTTATCGTAGGTATGTTCTTTTAGGTGAGCTTGCGGAACAACAGGGGAGTGAGGGCGCTTTAAGAATATGAAGGAGAAATATTATAACATTATGTATTTGACCAAAACCGCAGGTGGGACATTTTCCCTCTCACGTGCCGTGTCGTTAGTCATAATCCACTCGTGGGCCGCAGACAGCGATAGCACAAGTTGTTAAGAGGCACATGCCAAGAGGCTCTTAACAGGCCCTGATGGAGCCTAAAGGAGTTTACGGAAATTTGTAGGCAATAGCAAATCTTTATCCACTCTCTTTGAATGACATTGAAGGTGCTAGGCTGTTCAGACCAGCAGAATCACATTATGATTATTTGTTTTTTAGCTTATGTATAAAGTAATAGTGAATGACTACATAAGAAAAGCACGCGCGAAGCTTTCTAAAAAAGGATGCATATTTTGAAACCAACTTTTACATTTTTTCTCTGCACAATGCAAAATTATCCACTTTTTAAACGGTTGATTCACTCTTGGCAGGGACAGTGCTCTCCCTTTCCCCAAATCTACCTTCGTGAACAAGTTCCGGGCACAGTGAGTTTCACGCTATATGAGATAGACCGGTACACGTAATAGTGCATTTCTGTTTAGTTGTTTGCCTCCCGCGCGAAGGTTCCGTTATCAGGTTACCCATTAGACGTACAAGGTTTATGTACACGGAAATACTTCTCACAAAATTATGGGCACGTTGCATTGTGCATACTGACGTTTTAGTAATATAAAAAACCCCTGACATATAGCAACTCCCTGGCAAAATACTAGTTGTGTTTCGCAGAAGATTTACGTGAAATATCCAGAAATTCATAACAGCAGGATAAACGGTGGACAACGTGGGTGATAAAATTATCATCATTTACTTTTTAAGTGTTTCTGTGCTTGCATGTATGAATTTCCTCGAGGGCCGCATAAAATGGTCTCGCGGGCTGCATGTGGCTGGCGGGCCGGAGTTTCCCCAACCCTAGACAATTGACAAAAAATGACCTTTAAATCTTCTGCTGTCTTTCAATAAACTTCTGTAAGAGAAAAATATCTTTAAGGGGGCGCTGTTCAAGAGGGATGAGAGCCCACTTGACTGAGGGTAACCTACGACCTCATTCTTAATTGACGTATGACCTTTTGATAAAATTTCACGTTTTCAAATCCATATGAAAACTTCGTTAGAACAGTTTTTACATTATCGATAATTTTTTTACATTATCGGTTCAAAAGAGTTTTTTACATTATCGGTTGTTTTTACATTATCGGTAAGTTTTTACATTATCGGTCGTTTTTACATTATCAGTTAATTGTAACATTGTCGGTTGCACCAGGTCTCGTACGTGCACCTGAAAGTCCATAACAAACGGATTGCATATGTTAGTATCTGGTATACGTGTTCTGTACTTCTGCGAGGCTGGTCAGTTAGTTGGGGAGCAGAAGTCCTTAGAGAGTAACTTTTGGTTTCGCCCCTTGGCTCTTCCCCGAGAGTATAGTGGACTTTAGAAAAAAAAAAATATCCTGTGTTTCGTACCGTGTGTGTGTTTCTCGTAGCTGTCTTTAGAACTCTATTAACTGCAAGTTTTGCACAGCAAATGTCAAGTCTTTATTACAGGTTAATGATTTTATTTACCTGTACTTTATATTGAATGAATTGGTCGGGTTAACAATTTAAAATTCGGCATTTATCAATCCGTAAAACATCGCCTTGAGAGGAGAAGGCCTGGAAAGAGGAAATCTTGGACCCATCACATATTCCGTCAGCAAGAAAAACAAGACTTATGGCCACTCGAACAGCAACCATAATCCCCACAAAATCATGTTCTAAGCCTGCCGAGGGTGTGGGGGTGGGGACAGGTGGAATTTGTCCCCATGGGATTTCCAAACCATCGTTTTTCCCCAAGTTTTTCCGACGAGGTTACGTGCCCCTGCCATAAACTGCTTCTTGGGTTTCTCTTCCTGACGAAGAAACTGTCTTCCTCCTACAAGATAAGCAGCTTGAGTACATCTTCACATGCACAGGCTAAAGATAAAACAGACTATTTTAACCTTTAATTTTTAGCTAAACTAATAAGATTTTTGACCTTTTTTGACCTTTTGACCTTTCCCATATATACACTGTGTAAATGTATATACCACTGGGAATTCTTCTCACATTACATCTACCCA
>WURT03073764.1:0-13319 GCA_009936505.3 Holothuria glaberrima
ATGCCCTGTATATATTCATATAACAGGGCGAATTTGGTAGATAAACTATGAACAAGGAAGTCGAAATATGAGTAATTATACTGCTTTCGATCATATTTTGAAAACAGTCCCGAGTACTGGCGATAGCCTTTGTGAACAAGGGAAAGAACAGTGAAAAAAATCAGGAGAAAAAAGTAAGCCACGACCAGGACTCGACCTGGGTCAGTTGTATTTTTGCCACCTGATGAAGGGTTTACAACCAAAACGTCGTGAAATTTTCCGCAAACTTTTAAGCACTTCTTACCACCTTTTGTCGACATACACATTTCTATAGTGCCCGCAGCATTTCGACCTTATATATTATATATATGTATATAACTATATGTGTCCATGGTGCACTTTCAAATACAATACGTCTCCACTTCTAGGCTAGTGCACAGAAGGTTCAGAAACATTTTGTTAAATATTTCTTCAACCAATTAGCCAAAGTCAAATCACGTAAACGGCAGAAAATCCTTTCTTTA
This sequence comes from Holothuria glaberrima, assembly GCA_009936505.3. Lineage (NCBI taxonomy): Eukaryota > Metazoa > Echinodermata > Holothuroidea > Aspidochirotida > Holothuriidae > Holothuria > Holothuria glaberrima. Next base: position 504 of record WURT03073764.1, read on the forward strand.
AAATAAAATATAATTTGGAAAGAAATTAACAGGCCAAAACTTACATATATCTCTATGACACATTTAAAATCATCATGTTACTTCAAAATATTTGCTATAAGGTTACCTAAATAACGACGGAAGTTTCATGTAGATGAAAGAGCGCAATCGTTCTTAATTAATGTCAGGTGCAGTGATGACGTTTTCAATCAATATTACTAGAATGTAATGCTTAGAATATGAATACATTTAAAAATGGACGAGTCACACATTTTAATTTTTTTCACTTCAAATGTAAAGACGAAGCGCAATGCTTATTACTTGTTTTAATACTGATTTAAGTACAATGCATCGCAATTGATTTAAGTACATAGCTCTCGTGATAAAACAGTTCAAAACGTTTAAACCATCGAGATTCTCTTAAAACGATTTATTAAGGTTTACGATGATGTTGTTTAGAAAATTTGAGCCCATTTACGTAATTGGATGATCATATGCCGTAAAGATGTAAGCCTTCATTGAAGCTCACCAAGGGGTTTCAAGTAACATCAGATTTGGGAGAAAATGGTGTTAAGTATCCAAGGATCCTTTTATTTATGAAGAGTACGGAGACGTGCTTCACATGAAACATCGCTTGCAAAGGTAAATTACCGAGCCTCCTGGTAACAAAGGTTATTTATCCCCAACTTGCCAATGTATACCCACATGAATCCACATGCATGCGACGCATGAGCAGAAGACATTCAGGCTGGATGTGGGGATGTAATGTAGCTCAGATGAATAGAGGGAAGGGTGCAGCTCATGACTATAACCAACATTCAAACTGTAAACTTCACTTTATGAAATATCACGTGATCTATTGGCCGCTCGGCAACAATGTAACGAAACGAAAAAAAGAGGGCGCACCTCTGTTTTCATGGAATCGTGGTACAATACAAACAATCAAGAATTTGTCAAAATCAGTCGCTTCTAGACATATAAATGTGAAATGACTAAGGTCTTATTGTGAACCAAAGCCTGAAACAAATAGTTTTCTCGATAAAAAAGTCGTTCTTTTGAACACATTCAACTCTGCCTGACTCGCTCACACGTAGACTACCAAGATCAATAGTTTAAAAGGTACCCGACTACGCAGGCTTCTCGGCACACCGGTTGGATGCTATCCGTCGATTCTCTGGAAGCGAGGGCGCTAAGCCAGAAGTATTTAGCTCGGAAATCACATTCCGGGTCTTCATTACATATGTTCATCAATTCCATTTTGTATGTATCGTCACAGAGTTTGGTAGGAATGTCAAATGTTCCACTCTGAAACAATAGAGAGAAAAGATTAAGGTGTACTCAAAGTCAACCCAATCCACAACATAATATCATGCATGACAGCATGATATGAATGATCTGAAATCTTATTTCCTGTCTCCACCCGTACCCTAACCTTGTGACATGATATCATGCATGATACGCATACTTCGAGACAAGAATACGGCACATTACACAACAAAACATAAGGACTTGGGTGCAAAGTCTAACTAAACATTCAAGAATATGTATGTAACAGATATGATCCACTCTGCCATCCTCATCATAGCTTCTTCACTTACTGGAAGATAATTGTCAGGGATGTTTTCGAGTCCAGCTAACCAGATTCCGGGCCAATTTTGATTCCAGTTGCCACAATTCCCGGCCAATTCCTAGTCCTGTAACCCTCGTTTTTCAAGGCAACTCCAATTCCAGTGTTCCCAATTCCATGCCAATTCCGAGTTCGGCCATTTAACATGGACATCATTCAAATTCTTTTCACTTCTTTTCAAGTACATTTCGTTACAACGGTCATGAAGGGGTCAATTTCATAGTATGGTCCTTTCTGTTATTTAGTTGACTGCCTGGGACCATTCATGTAGTAAATTGTGCACTAATAAGTAGGCCCCATGTCTCTGCCAATGTAATATTGATGAAATGTTCATTTTTTTTTTGTCGCGATTCGAATCCATTCCGAGTTCGAGTCTAGCTACAGCCCAGTCCAGGCCAATTCCCATTCACGGAACTTCCATTCCGGGTCAATTTCGGGCCCCAGTAAAAAGGGATCAGAGTCCGGAATCTGGTCCTAATCCGGACTAGGATGTTACAGCCCTGGTTATTGTAGTTTCTACAACTTCCATTGTCTGCTATTGGTCCTTTTGAAATAGTGATTCTTGTATGGCCTATATGGACTTAAAGGAGTGCTTGTTTTACAATAATAAGGCATTTATCCAATTTTGGAACAAGAAGTAAAGAGAAAAGTAAAGAGCGTTAATCTGAGTTGGTACAAGAGTGACATCTCATACTTTCAAGTTTGTGTAAGCTACCTTTAAAAATTGAGTGGGCAAATTTTTTACCTTGGCAGAAGAATGACCTTTGAAATTTGGAGTTGCACCACAAAGATAACTTTTTCAAACTGGTGACATGGATTTCAGAAATAATCAATTTTGAATGTATCTCAAACATTGCAAATATATTAGGAGGCTTCTCTTTACTTGCCAATATCAGGTCTTACACGTCAAGGTTTGGGACCAGTAGTGTTGTCCTGAATCAGAAATCTCCAAACAGGCCATATAAATGTAGTGGTTGCAGCCCGCTTAACAACCATGGATGGTTATTTCGATTGGCTTATAATTTGACGTGGAGACGTGAAAAGGTTACCATTTTCAAGATTGAAGAAACATTGGATTTGATGACATTTATGACTATTACCCCCCCCCCCTCCGCCCACTATTTGTGAACACCACATCTTCCCATTTTCAGTCATAAAATGCATTCGATTAAGTCATGGAACACCATGCTTAAATATTTCAAGTTAATTTTACTCTCAGTCCAAGAAAAATGATGAAAATGCCTATGGATGCACTTAATGAAGGTTTTAAAGAAGTGCAAATCAACAGCTAAATTAACCACTTTACCCCTTTTACTCATTCTCATATGGGATAGTATTACCCTTAACACTTACACCTGCATACACTGTAGAAATGTCTACAGACTGAGAAAAAAATGAAGATTTACAAAGAGGAAACGGGAAGAGTGCTGTCAATTTTTGGAAACAAATTGACAGCACTTTTTCTGTATTTTTCATATACATATATATATATATATATATATATATATATAAACGTGTATGTATATATATATATATATATTTTTGTTTGTTCTGTAAATCTACATAAAAGTTTTACAGTGTAGCTCTGTTTGTGGTAATTAACATTCGTTTTGTTGTTGTTTGCCTGTCAGGTGGGACATCAAACATTCTACCACCTCTAGCCATCCGTTATTGAGAATCCTGCATTCTGATTGGTTAAACACTGACCTGTTATTCTGCAACACACGGTCGGTAAACGTAAAGACTGATAAAAATGAAGTTTTCCACACATTTTCGGTGGTAGAATAGGAATAAAACCACATTTGCCGAACTATTATTTTCTCATAAACCGTCTCGACTCCAAATGTGGCAAAATAACGGACTCGGCCTCGCCTCGTCCTTTATTTTGTCCAAATTTGGAGTCTCGACGGTTTATTCACCAATAACAGTTCGCCAAATGCGATTTATTCCTTAAGTAATGTTTCTTGTAATCCATTTCTTAGGATAGAAGGCGTGTAATGAATGTTAACATAGAAATGAAAGGGATTGAGAGAGTATCAGATCTAAGAGCTGTCATGGACAAATTCCTGTTCCTACAAAGGAATTGGATGTCATTAAGTTTACTAATGATTGTTCATAAAGGACTTTGTCCTCCCGAGCTGGTTAATTTGACAGGATTTGATTATTCTGATGTTGAAGTCACGTTTCCTCCTCTGTAATAGGTAGGATCGTCTGACTTGTCATACCCATTACGTAGTATGAAAACATTTACGTTATGGAACTATCAGTGACCTTTCGAAGAGGAGAGAAACCTTATAAAAATTATTCTGCAATTTCTTTCAAAGATAAAAGAGATGTACTCTTTCAATTATTTTTATTCATTTCTAACTAAATGTGAGTTAATGTTAGGGTAAAGTCCAAGAGCATCCTACGGGTACGACAGGGGGTAATCAAGGGTGGAGGAACAATTAGTATTGGAATAAAGTGTGTCCTATGATGTACTGACTCGACTAAAACAGCTGTTTTTCAAATCAAATGTCACTTTGTATTGAGCACGTGCGCATGTGCACACAAATTATCAAACTCGCTTATTACTATCTTGCTACCTAAGTAAAGGTTACTTTCAAATGCAGCTGGTAATTAAGGAAAGCTTCCTGCTGAATTTTCATGTGAAATTGCAAAATGCAGACATCTAAAGCATTTATGTGGAAGTAGGGTTTGTAATCAATTTTCTCAATGCACTTAAGTGGTATTGCACATTATTTCTCGGGCGATACCTGTCTAGCCCTATAGACATTTACATATTGCAGTGAAGTAGGGAGAGAACGAAAACATTTTATAAGACTAGTTTTCGCGCCTCAAAAATCTGTATTTCTCAGCGTAACTTTTCTCCTCTTTCAGAATCTTTGTAAAATTCAAATGGATTCAGATACAATGACAATTAAAGAGGGACGTAGACCAGTGGAGGGGGTTTGTTTGTGCTGATCCCCCTCATATTTTCAAATGTATGGAACACTTTTTAAACAAATTTACTCATTGTGGACACAAGTTAATACCCCCACCCCATAGTATGATACTCTGTCAGATACTGCCCAACCAAACAAGCACTGTACCCTCCAATCCGGCTACTACATATCGGCAAGGAACAGGGAGTGTGGGGGGGGGGGTGAAAGAGAATTCTTAAATCCTGCCGGATAAAATTCAACCCCACCTGTTTTTCATAGAATATCTCATGACAGTATATGTTTGATTCCATTTTATCAATGTTGTTTATATTTGCTACAGCTCTGTTATCTTTGCTTTAAAAACCGTACGAAACTCGCAGTCCTCATCAAATAACAAATAGATCCGACGGTTCTACGGTAAAGGTCTTAACTGCATTCAAAGTATACAAAATAAACGTACAGAAGCAGAAGAAGTACTTGGGGAGTGTATCAACCGAATACTCAAGGGGTAGGTGGTATCAATAATAGTGAGTTCCTACAAGCTCAAAATATCCTCCCAAAAATGAGACGATTTTTCTAAAAAAATCTGACATCACTGTTTTCCTAACGAAAACTTTGAACATTTCATGAAGAGAGTCGCCAACGCTGTATTTGCAATAAAACGAGTCAAACTGCAAATGCCATTTAGCAGGTTTGTTTTACTCGCGCATGTCTGTAGTAGAAACCACGTTACTTACGCAAAAATAACAAAGTTGATGTCTGTTGCATGATTCTCCGAAACCATTTTTGTAGCCCTCATCTCCCAGACCAGGAAAATCGTCTACCACAGAACAGTCATCGAGAATATAGTCTAAGGCTGGACATGAATCTTCTCTTTTAACTGTGAAATGAAAGAAAAAGATGAGGTTTCCTCCTCCTAGGTCGCACTGCCTCCTTCTTTTAACAACATCCCAAGATGATGAAAATGTTGACAAATTTCTTCCCAATATATCAAAGTCTGGGACATTTTTCTTAAAAACCTGTTAATAGTTTTACAGACCTCTAAATGACATATCCAAAGCCACAGGTTGCATCATAAACTTTTTCCCCGTCGAAATATGTAGAGAAAACAATGTTTCGAAATGCCCGTTTTCTCCAAGGAATGCGATTTTTTACTTCATTATTTAACAAAAGGTCTCTATTAGTAGTCTAGAAAATTGCCTTTTACAGAAATGCTCGTCTGTATTTCCTTTCTCACTAATTTTGCTTAACAAAAATATTTCTTTTAGTTTTTACATTGAAGCTTGTTGTAATGTTTTAAATCAATTTCCCGTTCACTGAGGAAAAAAAGGGGGAGGTGGGCAGACGGGGACAGTTTTTCCTTTGTATTTTGAATATGTAATAATTTTGAGTTATCGTATACATAGATATAAATTGGTTGGTACAGAGAGGTATATGGCTTTCGTGATTCTAATAGTTCCGGAATATTTGTGTATTAAATTGAGCAAAAATCATCTCAAGAATACCTTGATTAGTCATGTAGTGTTGTATATTTATAAAATCAACTTTTTTTTTTCCACACTGTCCTCACATGATATAATGTATGATAATGTCTCACGAGACTTCTATCCCTTACCTTATTTCATATCTCCTCCTAGGAACAAACCTTCTGACATGATATTTTGCATGATAATGTCTTCTCGAGACTAGAATGTGACACATTACAAAACGAAATGTGAGGATTTGGTGTTGTTTTCATAAAGGTTACTCCTTCTTCCCTGTCACGAGGAGTTCCAGTAACCTTTTTCCCTGTCACGAGGAGTTCCAGCATTTCTTTATTTGGAAGGCACGTGAATGGAAACGTGGTTTTCTATAATTAATTAACGATACTTATAACGTTCTTTGAAAGAAAGCACTGCATTCACACGTAGGCATTGTTCAAGGAAAGGTCAAACTGGGCGTCATTATCTAAATGTTATTATGAAACAGATTTATCACAATCTCGACATTTAGATGTTGTTGTGGAATTTATAAAATAAAACATCATTGATTTTACTTTGTTAACGTTCAAGGACGGTGATTTTGTTGGACGTTAGAAGCGCGTGATTACGCTTCGCGTTCAGGTTTTCTTTATTACTTACTCACGCGCCTTAAAAATTAAGCCTCGTGCGCCCACGCACGATGATTCCTGCCTTATTCAATTTTGTTAAAATGCTCATTACTGTCATGTTACCTGAGGAGTGCAACACCTAGCGTGTTGTATGAAACTAGCAAGTAGTAATACCCAGTATGCCTCTGAGACAAAACTTTTGATTTCATTTCTTCATGTGTTATATTTATAAATACATATAAATATATATAAATATATATTTATATATATATACATATATATATATATATAAACACACTCTGAAAACAAAAGAGCCAGATTCACTCCAAAAAGAGTGTGCTGAGGTACTAATCCTAGTAAGAGTGATTTCACCCAGAGTGTAGTGAGAATTCACTCCAAACAGAGAGATATTCAATCCACTTGTAAGAAGTAGCGCTCTATATGGAGTGAATTTTCACTCCACTCCGGGTGAAATTCACTTTTACTAGGAGTGGTCCCTCAGCACACTCTTTTTGGAGTGTATTTCTTTCTTTTGCGCTTAGAGTATATATATATATATATATATATATCAATTTTAATGTAAACATTCGTCAACATAATATTACCGGTATTTTTACTGCATTATCGGTCACTTGTACATTATCGGTAAATTTTTAATTTTTTAATACATTATCGGTTGTTGTTGCATTATCGGAAAAAATATTACATCATCCGTTGTAACAAAGGGCACAATAGTCTGCAAGCCTAAGCCCACCGTCACCGCCTGACTGAAAGCCTTGGTGGAACTCTGATAGAAATACGTATTTACTGCAGTAGCCAAATCTAAAACAGATGTTCGAATAGAAGCTTAATTTTTCTGTTCCTCGATTAGCAGGTATATACGAGGCAACAACTAGTTTAGGTAGCGACTCTCCCATAGCTTCACAGAAATTTAAACTCTTTCAGCGCTTCACAGGCTGCATTACGTGTACATACGGTACCCATTACAGCTTTTTATAGACAGACACCTTACTTGAGAAACAATGATAGAAAGTTCAGGGGCCGATCCAGGATATCAAAGATAGGGGGTAACTCCATAAGGGCTTCAAATTTATGAAGCATCAATAGGGGGAAGGTTTACGGAAAATGCTAACATTTAGAGACTTAATAGTACGTCCTGGCATCTGGTAATCAAAAGAAACATACACACTGTACAACAGCTTTAATACCATTTAAAAAGGAAGTCGTGCCGAAAAGAGGGCGGGGGCGGAATCCGTGAAAGCACCCTTCTGGATCCGCGCATGATGCCATCCTCATAGCTGACCAGCTCTAGGTTATACCATTCCTTGGTTCATAGTGATAATACTAATCTAATGTGGGCATGTGAACCGAGAGAAACTGCTTGTTCTACACTCTAAAAAAGATCGGTTCAAATTTGAACCGACCGGGGTCAGAGGGGCAATTAACCGGAATCTGTTCAAATATTTGACTAGATTCGATTCAAAACTGAACCACGTTGGTTTAATTTTGAACCAAATCTAGTAAAATATCTGAACAGATTTTGGTTAATTGCCCCTCTGACCCCGGTCGGTTCAAATTTGAACCGATCTTTTTTAGAGTGTATAGTCAGGGATTAACATACGCACAGCTAATGGGGTTTGAACATCTTATGTATGTTATAAAATGAAAAAGGGTATGATCAATCTAATTCACCCTGATAGGGCACTTACCTAGCTGCTGGCTATCTGCAGATGGTGAGTCCCATCCATTGCTAAAAATGACGTCTTCGAAGGAAGAATCTGACCCTTCATTATCATCTGCCTCTTCATCTAATATCTCTCTCTCTTCTTCAATTTCGTTCAAAAGTTTATTTGCGAGACTTTCTGAGCCAGCTACAAGCTCGGTCATTATCTTCGAAATAAAGTTATCTATTTTCACTTCTGTAACGAAAAAAGATATCATTACTATTAATGCTGTCTTTAACTAAGATATATGTGTTTCGCCGAAATTACAGAAATTACAGAATTGGAAAGAATTAATTTGGGGGCCAACCTCTTGCAACTTAAGTGCACGTATTAAATGTAAGGATACGTTTCCTTTTAAAGAGGAAAGTAAAGTCGCAACTAGCAGAAGATTAACTATGCAGCTAACGCGTCTAATTTCCATTTGCGGAACAAATACCCCGGTGACCTGAATACCTGTCATAAACGTATTCAGGTATGGGCAGTGGTACCCATGTGGTTACTATGCAGAGAAACAAACAGTTCAATTCATGTCCTCCAAACCTTGTATTAATAGTCCATTCCCAACTGGAGATAACCCGTTTTGAAAATTGCTTGCTTTGGTCAAGAAATATATCCAGCTCTTCTTGAATCACGAATGTAATGCTAAGTCGATAATTTACATCAGAGTACTAATTTCCTTTCGTAATCCTTGTAAATTCAATTTTCTGACCGTTCCAAAGTTTGTTACTGCTGGAATGTGCGAACATCTTTATTTGTTGTTCTAGTGTAGAACTGTGCGATATGCAGGGCAGAGCAAAAACAAGTTATTAAAATATCAATACAGAGTTGCCAACATCATAAAGAACTGTGCGAGGCGTGTTCAGTAAATACACGGAGAGAGAATCTCCTAAGAAATAGAAAACATTCCTTAGAAATTTAGTATATCTCAAATGCCACATGCTGTGTAGATACTGTTTTCAACTTCTACACGGTCCCTTTCGCACATGTTTTTGAAAGAATCGAATGCAGTCACCAACATAATTTTTGATTACAGTTTGACTAAAGTAGTCATAAATTTAAGATTTGACATATGAGGTGTAAACCAAGTTACAAACGTGTTGTTCATATTTGATAAAATGAAGCTTTATAACATGATGTCATTTTTTCAACTTAATCTAGGAAACCTGGAGTCTTTCATCGGTCAAGGGTCAACATATGATTCAAAATGGCTAATTTCAAAGCATCTAAAACCCTACATAGGGGCTCCAAAACAAAAATTCATTACACACATGACAGCCTGAGACAAAACTCGAGCTAGAAATCATAGAAATCAGCAACCATCTGGGAACACCACAAAATGCGCAAAGGTTACATATTGGGAACGTACCTAGCTAAACCTTTTAAAATGAACTCAGGCAATAAAACCAGATTTTCGAGGTAGCGTTTGGTTCATAGAGCGCCCTGATCCCCAGCTCACCCCCCCCCCTCCACTGACAGTTTGATGAGCATCGGTGTCTGCATTTAAGGGATGATAATTGAAATCAGCATTTTATTTTAGGTATTAAAATATATCTTTGAATGTGTGGACTATTTTAGGCACCATTTGAAGAAATAAAATCGAACTTCACATTTGACAAATCATTATCTACATAACATCCTTCGGTCGTCCCACGCATCTATTAGTTGTTTACAACTAACTGTTAAAGTCACACATTTGTAGACGAAACAAACACAATAGCGTGTATCATCTATGACGAATTAATTCACTACTTGAGTGGCAGGAAAAATATTTATTGGAACTACGACGACCCCTTTGAAGGTTAATATTGATAAAGCAAGTAACTAGTGACGTCATACAATACATTCAACGTCAGCGCATGTTTGATTTGGAAATAAGAAGTTCATAATGTTTTCGAAGTATCTTGCTATCTTTGAAATGAGGTCTTTGCTTTTATCCTAAGCAGGTAAGTATACCTTTGCTTTCATTATGATATTTTCATCGATACCTTTACCGTCATGTCAACATTAAGAAAAACACTGAAATCGCAAAACTTCTTACGCAGACTTGTCTTGACGAAGAGATGTAATTGCGTTAACGGTCGTCAAGGTATAACATCAATAAAATTTCCAACAACCCTTCCCAAATAAAGATCAGTAATCGATTCTTTATGAAGGAGACGACGTGATCATCAAATTCTCATTTTTTTTTATTTTTTTGGTAAAGACATGTATTCAAATACCGACAGTAACTCCCGAGACCTTTATTTTTACTAACTTCAAGTTTGAAGGTATTACATAAAAAATAAATATCATATGAGTAGATATAAATACTTAGTATATTACTTATCTATGCAGATTTTTTCAAAAACGTCACTTAGTGAGTGACTATGATATCAACTTCACATGTCCATTTAATTGATTCAATTGTGATTTTCACCTACAATCTTTAAAACTTTTCGAAATATCTTAGATTTTTTCGGGCAAGTTGTCTAATCCATATCTTATTTTAAAGGGAATAAGCTCCCCACTTCGTCTGACAAATGAACTAAATATTACAAATGTCATCTTCTGCCCATTGCAAATAATTTATAATATTCCAGGACATAAATGTGGTATGCTTAAACTAAACATAAAGGAAGAGTTGCATGAGTTTACAAAATCAGTTACAAAATAGGTGTCACATAATTTATAAGAGCCAGGACTCTGGTATAACTATTCCATTTGGAAAGACTGCATTTTCCCTTTAATGCTCCTTTCAGTGAATTTGAAATTTTCGTACTTCCACCCTAACTGGAGAGGAAGATGTTAATTATGCAATTCAAATTACTTTAAAAGCTTATGGAAACAAATTTTATACTTTGTTGCTTATGTCATTTCACTTTTCGATTCACCTTTTCATAATTCCTATACTTAATAAGTGTATGTTCTTTACTACCTAGCTTGATTACCAGTGTAGAATTGAAGAACATTATCACACAAACAAGGCTTGAAATAAGAATTCAAAGTGGGATTTAAAAGTTCGATTTTCAATAATGACAAAAATTAGTTGCCCTCACATTGAATAAGATAAAAGAACTATCCAGGTAAATGGCAAACACACCGTCAAATAAAACAGTTAACTAACTCAATAACTCCCATTAATTTTGATGTGGAAAGTATTCAATCGGAAGTCTGTTCCAGTCAATTACGCCATATCTACCATACCTTAAATCGGAGGCGTTAGATCTACAACCTACAACTACATGCAAGACCATATTGCTACAAATAATAGTCTTTGCCCAATCGCCCAAGTATTTAATGGACAGAAACCTAAACTTAAACTGTTCACTGGTAAAAGACGGCAGATTGACGAGCGATTCTTCTCAATTTAATTTCATTTTCTTGGTTGTGAAATGGACCGATTGGAAGTATCAAGGTCGATTGAATATATGTGACCAAAACCCAAAACAACCAACCCCACTTGAAGATGGAAGTGTTTGATTTAACGATCATTTTCTTCACTTGCAGAAAAATGGATCAATTCTTCCTCGCCATTACTGAATCAATACGTAATTCTGGTCGTCCGCTTAAGGAAGTTTTAATCTAAAGCGATATTTTAAGACTAAGGAGGCTATTGATGTCTTCGTAAATATTTGCATCTTGAATACAGAAGCTCTCACCTGTGTCTAAATCGTCTTCGATAATTTCTTCCTCTGGTAGCTCCATCCCAGTGTTATTGTCCTCCAAGATGTCACTAGCTTCATCCGAGAGCTCTTGTTCTAGCTCGCTTTCGGCTAGCCTCAAGATGACTGCTTCGAGTAGTTCCTTATTTACTTCTTCGTCTTCTTCAGAGCTTGTTGAATCTGAAAGTTATTTCAAGTACCGCCTTAGATTTTGCAAAACAAATTCTTATACTATATTTTACATCAAATTCTGTAATTACGCAGCTTCTTGTATGTCAAAACTCAAGACGAAAAAGAGCAAACTTTTTTTATTTATAAAAAAAATTATTTTTCGCAATGGAAAGTACTTAAAGTATGAGTTTTTAGGGATCTGAGTATTTACAGAGAGCTGGACGACATCAAATTGTAAAAGCAAAAACACTTTCAGCCTAAGTTTCAGTAGGTGTGAGAACCCTTGAAAAAAATGAAGTAAAGAAAATAAGCCAGAGCTTTTAATTCATGTAAATTTATACTAGGTGCTACTCCTTTCACTGCAGTTCGTATCTCGCTTAACTTATGAAATGCTTAGAATGCATGGCAACAAAATAACAAAGTGTCAGAACCATACGCTAGTAACGGGTATTTGTTTTTCTTAGAAAGAATTGTGAAGACAATTACATACTTTCTTGGTGTTGGCTACCAATATTGATGTGAACTTGCATATCATCTTGTGTTTAAATGTCTTCACAATATAGCTCCAGCTTATTTATCTGTGCTGCTTGAATTAAAATCCTCCTATTATTCTACTAGATCCTCGGAGGGCTTACTTCTCAAAGTTCCCTTTACTAGTCGC
>WURT03073785.1:0-13319 GCA_009936505.3 Holothuria glaberrima
GGACATACTTCAAGGGAACAATAAAAAATATTACATTTTTTGCAATTTTTTTTCTCTTCATTACTGATAGTATAAATTCCTTTCCATTCTCAGTTGATTTTATAAACTATTTCTCATGTGAATATTTCTTCTACCACTGAACTGATAACCACAACTCCCTTTTCTCAGTCCTATCCCAGCATAAACCTTATGCCCTTATGCATTGACATCACATGACGTCATCTTTGAAGGTTAACAATGAAGCACACAGCACGCATGACAAAGACTTTGCATGCCTGCGGAGAAGACTTATGCACATATCCGACTGGTACACAAATCAACTGTCTGCATTTGTTGGTTTCAGTTGCAATGATACTTCCTTACCTCCACTCCGAAGAAGGGGGGGGGGCTTCCTGTTGTGTGACGTCATATGCATAAGGTCTACACAATGTCAGAAAGGAATCTGAAAGTGTACAAAGGAACTATCTCAAACACTGAAGCTCCATCTCTCCCAAATCACTTTCTCACTCAACCACCCCTTTTCCTCAGAAATGTTTGCACCCATTATCACACACACACCAATCTCCTGCCCTAAATCACCCTCTGTACCCACCCTGCAGTCATACAACCGCATAGTCTGTCAGCTTACCTGAGTGGGCATATTATATGAGTCTCCATTCTGCATATTCATATATCCATCTTGCTGGTTCATCATGTTATAGTTGCCACCTGAACCTGATGGAACAAAATATTAACCAAATTCACTTAATTTTCGTAGTAGATTCTGTTAAGGTGTCATCCTTTTTGCTTTTATGCTTTAGTTTCAAAAGGCTTTCGATCACCTGAATAAAAAATTCAGCAACTTTGTAAACTATGACTACCTGTACCAAGTATCCACCAAACCACAGCCCCCCCCCCCAAAAAAAAAAGAAATCAGATGCCCCTAGCTTCCTGACTTTTACCATAAAGGGTGCAGTACCACTGAATTGCATACATTCGAGGTAATCTGTCACTAATCTTTACGGGTGTTTTCCCAAATGTCTACAGCTTGTAAAAATAAATACTGCCATATAAATGTCTAACATGTACTGCACATTTACACTGTTCTATGTAGAGGCTAGGTAACACAGATTGAACATGTGACAGAAGCAGACATATATTTACCTTCACGCAATTTGCAACCATGTATACTTCAAACACAATACAAGGAGTGCACCCTCTATTTTCCCATACCACAAAAACCTGGTAACATGAAAAAATTGAGCATGATAAAATCCTCGAACATATTAATTCTCTTCCCAGGGATGCATTAAAACCATTTCTGGTGTATAACTTCAATGATATTATTGGTGAGTTATGAACATATTAAACACTTTTAAAACGTGTTCCGTACCAGGTACCATTTTATCTAATTCCATCTTTAAACACTGCAAAATCCACAGGATGGGATGACTTGAAAATATTTAGCTCATGTAGTACAAGGATCACACCAAGTTTAGCCATCTGAGTTTCACTTAGTAATGAAATGCATACTTGGGAAAACCCATTGAACTGAACTCAAAAGTCCATGTAGCAAGTTACCGAAATTCCTCTATTATCCCAACCTAAAGGGTTTTCACGGACTGCAGAGACAGGGGGCTACAGGAGCTTTAGCCCCCGCACTTTTTCTACCGTGGGCATTTTGGGCCACGTCAAACTGCATTTATTTTATTGAACATATTGGGCCGCTTCGATAATTGGCCCCCGCACTTCAAAATTGGCTCTGCGGCCCCTGGTTTTACAGTGAAGTGAGAACCTTCACACTGACTGCATCAGTTCATGTCAATCTTGAAACTCTCTTCATGCAGAAGTTATCAGTCTCCCTTTGCTCCTCTTTGGTTTCTTGAAAGACTAAGCCTTGAGTCACTCACAAATGCAAAGCTGTAAGTCCCTTGCTGATGCAAAGCCTGGAGTTGCTGGCAAAGGGAAAGCCTTGAGTCACTCTTCAGGGCACAGCTTTGAGTCACAAGGAACAAAACCTGGAGTTGCTCACAAAGGCAAAGCCTTGAGTCACTATAAAAGGCAAAGCTTTGGGTCACAAGGAACAGAGCCTGGAGTTGCTCACGAAGGCAAAGCCTTGAGTCACTCAAAAAGGCAAAGCCTTGAGTCACAAGGAGCCTTCAGTCTCCCACAAAAGCAAAGGTCTGAGTCAACCATAAAGGCAAAGCATCACAAATTCACAATGCACTTGAAACGGCTTGATGTTACATTTGTTTTTCAAGAAACCTTTCATGTCTGCAGCTTTGATTGTACTGGGAGCTTACAAACATAAGCCTTCATTTGTAAACAGAGTGACATTACTCGATAGCCATCAGTCTGACTCCATGCTTCACTAAATGTTGTATCAGCCTCCACCTGGGATTGATGGGTATATTAACAGACACCATAGCAAGTTTACCGTGTTGTTGCAATGCATTTAGGGGCTTGTCAAGTATGATTCAGGGAGAATGACACTTGAGACATAACAGTTTAACAAAACTAAATTATCCATCTAAAAAGTGAAGGACTGACAAGGAACACTGGTCAAAGACTAACATGTTGTGACATACTATCAGTATAACAAGTGGAGCTAGTGTGTCATTATTGTCTATGTTGTGGCTTAGTAAAATCTTTCTCAATGACATCTGAGAAAGAAAAAAAAACTTCTTACCCAATCAGGTGGCCCTTAGAAGTGTTGAGCACAAAGGAGGGTATTTCTAATAAGCTTTAAAAATAGCTTCCCAATCTCCGTAGTGTAACAACAGGTATATCTATCACCTAAATTCAGAGAAAACTTTCCTGGATACATTTCAAACTCCCCCCTCCCAGCCCCCACCTATTTCAATGCACTACCAAAGGTTAAATAACATCTGTCATGAGGTCAACTTCAAATTATCTGAGACTGCACTTTGTCCACAGCATCAAATGCCAAAAGAGTTAACAGGGAGTGGTCAACTAAAATAAGACATTGCATTTTAAGAGAGTGCTGCTTTTAACTAACAATGCACTTCTTTTTACACTTTCAGCCAAGCTGGATACACCGACAGCAGACAGCATGAGTTATGGACTTAAATACTTCTCCTACTGCAATGATCTTCATCTCTTAAACTTTACACTGCCTCTTTATCCTACATATTCCATCATTAAATTAAGCCAATTGCTCTCAGATTTCATCTCCATAAAATATTAAATTCCCAACAACCCTTGCACATAACACCCCCAGAATTTTCCAGTGAAAAAAAAAAAATTCAGATGAATTGAAACAAGACACCTCAAAGAAGGTGAAGGGGGATGGGGACGAGTGCCTTAAAGGTATCTTCATACAAACATGAATGGGTTTGACTGATTCACCTTATGAAACAGAGGTGAGGGCCTGTAGCCCCGCCCAATAAGGTTCTAATAAAGACCCTTCCATAGACATAATGCTGCATACCTCAGCTGCTTAAGACTCTCTCACTTCCAGGCTTCCTTTCCACTCAAGATCATAAGTGACAACTCATATGGGAAGTGTTCAAGGCGACCTGGATAATAATTACAACGTGCTTCCTCTACAGAAAATAATCACAGTTCGAGATTGTCAAACCAAAGTCAATGTGACAGAAGTAAGTGCTACGGCCTACCAGCCAAACACAAATTGCATTTCCTTTGAATTTCCTTCATTTTCAAATGTCACCAAACATTAATTACGGGCCCTCTCAAATTTATTTTTAATGCAAAGGTAGTTCAGAAATGAGATTGAAGGAGAAAGAGAAAGCCTGCGAGAGAGCTATGAAAATGATTTCACCACATCAAAACAGATGAGAAAGTGTGATGATGGGGAATTGGTTACAGTTAAAAAGATGAATAAAACAGATCCTGCACATGAACGAGTAAAAAGTTCAATATGAGGGAAAAGCACGTAAAAAATCAGTATTAATCTGACAAACCTGACTCTGCGACTAGAATTTCTTTTATAACTAACCTGTGGTATAAAAATTTCAAGCCCCATGGAGATGGTATCCCAAATTAAAACAGTCCAGACCTCAGAAATGACACGTGTCAATATCCTTACTGTCATCTTGTGACCTAATGAACTTGTTTTCACATTTGTGAAGTTAAAAGCCAGTATATGAAAATGGTTTTTGGTAGTTAATAGCTTTAAAGGACCCCAAATCAAATGTTCTTCCTTCTGGAAGCATAAATTTTTTCCAAGAAAACTTGTTGTCCACAGAAGTATCATTCTGTGCTTTGGTTGGTTGAGTTTCATTTCCATAAAAATGTCAGTTCAGAAGCAAATTTTACACTGGTGATGGTCTGAAGTACCATGCTGAGAATGCCGCACAGCCAGTAGCTTCGTTTTAACTTTTCTGATGAATCTCAGAGGACTGTTGTTATCTTTGATGGCCAGATTTTACATACAGTAAATGCCCTGTGTTTCCTTGTGCATAAATTTCTGACTGCATGCAAACATATATGTACCACGCGCTCCTTCAGTATAAAATATTAAACATACATGTAACTCCTTTCTGAATCTGTCACATGCTACACACAACAGCAAAGATTTATCATGGCACTATTGCCGGATTCTAAGTTCCTAGTCTTTTATTATTAATGACAAACTGAAGGATAAGCTGTGATCTTCCGTTTTCATTACACTACCTGAGGCTTTCTTCATCTGATGTATGTGTGTTTGTAAAAGAAAGACAGTCAGTAACTGACTTTATACTCCAAGAGGTCATCTTTCTTTAATGATGCAACCAAACGGGGAAAACCTAAAGCTGAACTCAAACCTTCCCTGCTGCGAGTTTATACTCAGAACGTATGGCACTGTGTAATCCTACAAACATGCATTTTACGAGCAGTCTGGTACTATCCACATACTGACTACAAACCACTCACCTGATGTTGGCGTGGGTGTGCCCGGTGCAGACGGATGCTGGTCTCCTGCTGGCATGTGAGGGGGAGGTGCAGCAGACACACTGTCCGCGGCCGCAGCATTCTTGGCTGCGTACAGGTTAGCCTCCTCCTGGGCTTTGCCTATGTTCTTCTTGTAGCGGATTCGTTTGTTACCAAACCAGTTTGACACCTGAAGCAGACAAAATAACTACACTTGTCATGGTCTGTTCAATACATTTTTTTGTTTTAAACATAAAGTACATTTAATTTTGGTACAGAAATGTATATTTTCTGTTTTTCTTGCTGAAATGACTGAAAGATGTTCACACAAACAAGATGGTAGACACTGTTCAGTTAAAAAATGCACATCTATTTTAACTAAGTCTAGTGACTGACAGATACTTCCAGTCAGTCCACATGTGTGGATGAGTTGGTCAGTCAGTTGGTCATTATATATAGTATTTAAAGGGACTGTTGCACTACCCGGACATATTTAGGAACCCCTCTGAAATCTCAACAGTTGCATCAATCTTAACATACGAAGGCATCCCCGGTCCTATTCACAGTTGGCGACTGCGCATTGATTGATGTAATTTTAAAAGGTAGCTTCACCTGACTTGGTCAACAAAAATTTGTTCAAATAGGTGAAATGTGATGTAGAGTAGCCCATCGAATTGCCAGGTCTGATAAGACCAGCATATAAGTCACAGTAGACTACTGCACCCATTAGAATATGGCCTTGAGCAATTTGCAGTTAGTGATGCTACTGTAGCTTTGCTTAGGAGAACCTGTGGCAAAATGCTTTCTCTTTTATCAATTCAAGGTGGGCTAGAAGTAAACTTAGGAGACTTTTTACTGCCTGGGATGAGGTAGAGTAAGTGGCCTGTTAATTGGTGTTTGAAACCTATGTTGCTCTTCTTTTAATAGCATTACTTCTGAAGGGTTAAACCAAAGGGTTTTAGCAAGAATGTTTGAACTGCATTAAAAGGGCACACAAATGACAGATTCAGCCAGCACGTACCTGATGGTGCTTTTTAAAGCTACCATCTCAAAAAACTGCAGTTTTTGAAAATTGTGCAATGCATTTTTCAGTCTTCAAATTCTCCCATTTTTTCAGCCCTTGCATAAAGTTGCACTTTCCCTAAATAAAGTTATCTCCAGGATGATTTAAATATTTCTGGCTTGAGCCCTACATTAAAGGAGGTGTTGTAGCAGTATAATTCTCATACCTGTGCAACTGTTATGGAACACTTCCTGGCAAGTTCCTCTTTGGCTTCCTCACTAGGATAGGGATTACTGAGGTGGGAGTAGAAATATTCATTCAAAATTTCTGTGGCTTGCTTGCTAAAATTTCTCCTCTTTCTCCTGTTGCAAACAAGATAAAACAAAACAAGAAGTAAAAATTCCCCGAAGACAGCAGTATAACATCATCAACTCAAAAACAAAAGTTATCAATCCTTTGAGGATATCAAAGATGGAACAAATCTGTAAATTTCCCAACACTGAGGTGTCAGGAAAGTTGGTGAACCAACCTGCATCTCCTACTTCAAGGGAACCAGCTTCCCCCCCCCCCAATCTCTCCTCACCTCCCCTCCTAAAAGGATATAATGTGTAACATTTAAAAAATGCACACTGAAGGGTTTAACGGTGTTAATGTTCATTGATCAAACTCCACAGGATTGACCAATCTTCACAGGACTAGACTTCCCTTTAGGCAGTGTGATTTTGTGATTCCCACACTTTCCTCCACAATCTTGCAAGTTTTAAAATTGTGTACTGCAATTTTCCACACATCTTGGGAAAACCTGTTGAGAAAAACTTGAATTTTTGTGTTCCAGTTCATCAAGATCACTCCTCTTAGAATCCCCAAAACTCCCTGGAGATAAGAGAGGGCCGACATAGATCCAAAATGTCACCAAAATAAGAAACTAAAAATAACAATCTGAAAGGGGGAATTTCCACTTAAAGGTCTGAGACCTAGAGTCAGCACTACACAACACATTTCGATTCTGGGAAAAGTGTTGACGGTTATATTTTCGTAATTTGTAATGGTTGATTGTGTAGCAGTTATTTATAAATCATACTTGCATATCTCACATTACCTTCCTTTGTTTTTACTAGTCACTGTTTCTCCTTCCAACTTCCATGATGCAATCAAGGTCCTACTCTATGGTTTTAAAGTGACTATACATGTAATGGTATGGAAGAAATAGGCCATTTTCAAAGTTCATCTGAACATTTCCATTTTAAAAAGGTAAAATAAGGAAGTGTGAGTAGCAAAAGATAAAAATTACTGCCCACTAAGCTGTATTAAGAGGATTAATCAAATTTTAACATTTTTCCTCTTAAAAAAAGCTTAATTTTTTAACATCTGAAATATATTTTCTGCAGTATTAGAACTGACATCCCTATAAACTTAAAGCTCACTCAATCTACTTTGTGCATGCTTTCTTGGTAGAAACTTAACACTGCCTTTTTAATTCCCCAAAACTCCACTGGTTTGGGAGTCTATGAGCCTCGATACTTACCTCCTATTTACATATGTAAACCATTATTTCCTGCAATAACCATCTGGCAAAAAACTAATAGCACTGTGGGGTCCCTACCTAGAGAGGGCACCAGAGAGCCTCACTCTTCCTTCTCCATGTTTGCCTATGCCTTGCTTAAATTATGCAAAACCTGTCCAGATATGTAAATAGGAGGTAAAGAAAAGCAAAATAGACTTTCTACTTCAAAGAAACAAAACCTGCATCATTGTTCTTCATGGAGAACAAACTTTATGAGAAGAGTGCTGATATTTCTATAGTAAAATATAGTAAATAATTTCCCAATGTAATTTAGGCAACAGAAACCCTTTCATCTACTGCTTAAATTGGAATATTTAAAAAATTTGCATGTACAAATGCACTTTCTGTCTGGTGTAACATGCTGCTCTGAAGTCCAACCCTCATCAATACCACCATCAACTTCTTAATTTGGTATAAACTGAGTGTCAATGAAAAAAGGAGGAACAAACTCTTAAAATCATAAAACACATCTATTAAATTTGCAACAGTAAACAAAATAGTAGGACTGTAGACAAAGACCATCTGAATGTCACTTGTAATAAAAATTTTACAATCTTCAAGACAAAAAAGGGCATTAACATTACCATGTGCATATTATGTAACATCCCAGTCAGGCATTGTTTAGATTCTTGTCACCTTAATTCAGTACATATCATCATTTTCTATTCTCAAAGAAAATGCTTACTTAAATAGCACAACAATGTCAATTCTCTTGTATGTTATATAATTTTATCCACTGTCATTTACATTTCAACTTTAGTTTTCAAAATCAAAGTTAGCAGTGAGTCCTTTCTGTATTTTTATACATGCATGTCTTTTTTCCACTGCTGTATAATCATATCCCTAATATTCACAATAATTGGCCTTTATTTTACTAACCCTCTGATAATCACACCGGTTCCCTACTGTAATGGAGTTAAGGCAAACCTTTGGCATCGTGCTCCCTCTGAGAGCATACTTAAGCAACTTTGATGAGCAAATGTGACAGAAATGTACGACATGCAATTAACAAAAGGCTTTTCAGTAAATCATATACTTGCAAATAATGTACCAGAGTAAACAAATTTTACCTTACTATGTAAAAGTGCCTCGTTTATTACTATGGTTCCGTTTTCCATCACATAATTCATAAATTACTGTGTTTCTGCATCATCAAGACACATTCAATGATCAAGACCATGTTAAAGAGGCCCGCATAAATGGCTGTACAGTCTCTATCCAAATCAATGAGATACCTAAGGTAGTGAGGCCAGAAACAAGTGAGCTGTGCTTTGTACAATGCTCAGTGGCAGTGCCAGGGCTTTGAAATATTAGTGGAGGGATATGGGAAGTGGGGAGGGGGGGTGGCTAAAAAGCTTCTTAGCCAACTGCATGTCAGCTGCACAAAGTTCTTCTTTGGGAGAAATGAATCCATGGAAATGAGGAAGACTTGAATTACCACGGAATACAGCCCCCATGCCCCACCCTTAAAGTCATCACTGGTAATACAGGAGAGCCCATCTTTCTCATATGTCTCATTAATATTTGTAAACCTGATATGCACACAATGTACAGTATTTTATTCATATCGTGATGTCCTGGATAACTTAAGTTTTTCAGTAGTAGTACTTATTTGATAGATGATTCTTACAATCCTTATGTTCTGGGGTTTCCCCTGATTTTTCTCAAGTTATTAAGGAGGAGGAGTCTTCCCTTTCTGTTACTTTTGTTATAGGATAGCTTACACCCCAAATATTGCTATTTTTAGCAAAGAATCAAACTCCATAAAGTATGTTGTGGGACAAAACCCTATTTCTTAGGAAAATTTCAGGGGGGGTTAAAACCCATGGGGGTAGCTATTTTCTCCGGCCTATGGAAGCAAGTTAAAAACCCTGGATTTTCATTTCATAGCAGTGACATGCATAGATCTATGCCTACATAATTCATTGCATATCCAATGACTAACACACAAAGATCATTTTAGCATTCACCCCTAGCATGGCAGCATTCCAATGTAATCCAAGATTCATGGTAGGTAATGTATCATGGGGATTCTCCTACACCAAGGAATCAGTTCTTATCAGTCCTCTATGACCTTTGACATACACATGAATCTCCGCAAAGGTCCAAGTGAAGATGACCTGTATGAGTGGATTTTATGTAAGCCCTGGAAGCACAGAGATACACAACAAAGCGGCTCTGTTTCCCTTTCAAACTTCATGTACCACAGTTTAAGTGCACACTGGCAGAATCACACATGAATCCTTTAATAGATGAACTTGACTTTTGAAACAGATTTGAGTGGAACACCTAGTGATGAAAACAACTGAATGTGTATCATTGCTTATGCTCTAAAGGGTCTAACCCATAATAAGAAACATCTCCTGCATCATCCAACTTTTTATAGTGGCAAGCTTACAAGTGGACCCATGTCAAAAAGGAGGCTGTAAACAGGGTGGGGTAAAGCAATTCCTCTCTCCCCCCCCCTCCAACTTATGAGATATAGTGCAAACTCTGTTTAACTTTCTATCAATTTAGATCACATACAGTTCAGAATTCAGAATGTATGACATCTGAAAAAGCTTCATCCATAGAAGCATGAGTCAGCTCTAGAATGCTGTAAAAGTGGGGCAGGGCCTTCTAGGATGATGTCACCCCCAGGGAGAATATCAGCTTTGCCAGATGGTAATTGCAGGCAATTAAAGGGAATAAATTAATAGGGGTAATAAGGAGTTAAACAGACTGAATTTCTATTAATGAAAAATTGGTCAGAGAATACAAAGTAAAACACTGCAAGTTGGCCCTATTGTGGCTTTGTCCTGACATCATAGACTTGCTCATGTGTCTCATCTGATATTCTTCAAATGCCAGTATCTTGAAAACGGAACATTTCTGTTTGCTGGTTTCATGACCTGCTTTACCTTTAGGATCATTACAGGAGAATGTTCACCTAACTACCATTTTGTTATCCTTTTAAGGATAAGATTGGTGGTAGTTACTTTCATAAAAGCAATATCCCTAAGACTCCAAAAAAAGTATGGCATAAACCAACTCCAGCTCAGAGAGACAGAAGATTTAGGTTCTAGGGCGCCCTCTATTTACTGGTTTTTGCCAGACAGTTATTACGGGCCATAATGGTAATACATATGTATGTAAACAGGACTTAAGTATCAGAGCTCAAAGACTTCCAATTCTCAAAAGTCTCCATGTGTTTGAATAACTTCATGTACAGTTTTTGAAGTATAACAGTATCCCATGTGGGCTTTTGGATATAAAAGCACCAAGGAAATAAGCTATAAATCTGTTCAAAGTTGAAGAAGCAAGCAACAGATGTTTAGTCTTTACCATCCTAAAAAGGAAAAACTAATCTTTTGAAAGTTTTCAAACCTAGAGCATTCACCTTCCTTGAAGAGGTTTGGCTGTTTCATTTTACAAACATTTCAATCCATGCCTGAGTGCCAATGTGATAAACTATCTTCAAAAAGCCCATCCTTTCAATTCTTTAAAAGAGAAGAATTCAAGGTATCAATTGAGGGTGTAAACTTTTAGTGAAAGCTTGTCATACCCAAAGAATCTACATGGACCATTGTTAGATTGCATGGCTGCATTCATTGTAAAACAGAGACTTCACTTTGGAATGACGTAAATATTGAATTACACAGCGCTCCCTTATCACCCTCTAAAGGCTTTATTTCGAAAGAGAAAAAGCATTTTACAAGTATTTTGGAGAGATAAAATCACTGTGAACATGCAGAGTTTTCTAATAAAGCGTTCTAAGATGAGGAAGAAAGGGTGTCACTGATACTAAACATACCTTCAAAGGGACTTTCTTGACTGATTATCAAGTTTGGAAAGTGACAAAATAATGAATCATAAAAAATAAAAAAACGGCCGTTACCTGGCATCCAGAAACCGGGATCGAAGAATCATAACTGCCTCGCATGTACTTTGTTTCAGCTGGACCTGAATGGCATTAAATTTCCGGTGAATAATGTTCACCATACGATCGATTTCTTTTGGCGCAATGGGTCGTGTCCGACTCTGTTCGCGAAGGAGGTTCATTACGTGTGTGGTGAATTCGTTGCAAGCCTGTGAAAATTGAGACCAAGGTGTAGAGGGAAGAAAGAAGATGATGAGAATGGTTTATGTCTTCGTCAAAAGTGAGTAATGTTTTTCGAGAGTCTAGGATCAAATAGCCAGATTTGACTTGTAAATTGACATGTGTTGTACAACATTGCGTGCCATGTGGTAATTCCATACCGGAGTTTTCCCGCTAAGAGTATGCATGGTCTGACATTTGATGCCAGACCGATAAGCACCTCTCATGATTACTTCTCAAACCTCAAGGGCTGCAATTTGCAAAAAGAAAATTTTATTTTTACACATCTTGCATTCTTCTGCAAATATTAAGTGCTGCAAGTTTAACATGGCCTGAGATTGGTATCTAACTTCCTGGCTCTCTATCGAGCATATGCAAAACTTCTGATCAGGAAATGTTTGCTTCGATAACCTCATAACTGTATCTTTCAAACTCCCTGGCCATTTTGTTTGTTACTCACAGACAAATCAGATGTGAAAATAAAGGCAAATTTAAATTTAAGGCATTCTAAGGAGGGATGTATTTAGTCACACAGAGTCTGGATTTGAGGCACTTGAACTTTTTTTTGGGAAAGACACAAAATAATTCCACACAATTAAGCAAAAATTTCAAGGTTAGTGAACCAACAGTTTACATACTGCAATCTGAGAGAAACATTTTTTCAAAACACAAAAACATTTTCTTCACATGGGGGAGATGTATTTTGAAGAAAACAATGAAAGAACTAATCGAGTTACAATTCCTTCAGGTATGCCACAATTATCATATTAAAGCATTCATAAATTTAAAACATTTTCCCTTCAAAGGTTCTTCACCTGCAAAACAAGACATTCATGAAGAAACAGTTGCAATTATGGAGTAAAAATTTACGATGAATCTGGTGAGGGGCATTCTTTCGCTAATACCCTGTCCCTTGGTGACTACGTGTGTCAATGAAACAACTTTCTGCTCTTTTTTGAATTAAACGTATGTCAAAGAATTCAGACTTCAGATATGAAATGAAATTTTGCTTCACAGAAAGGGAAGATGGAAAATGTTTTGAATCTAAAGTTTTGCCTTTGTTTTTGACTAATTTCTAGGATGCACAGAATCCAAAGAAAATCAGGACACTGACTAAATGGAAGTATGGCAAACCTGGCAAAGATGGAAGAATGAATGTAGGGCACCCTCAGATGAAGGTGTCCTACAAATGTGCAAACAATAAGATTCTAGCTTAAATCAAAATATGAAATGCTACCACTAGATGCTGGAAGATCTCAAATCACAAGCAAGAAGAAACACTGTACAGCTTGATAAACACCCAAGAGACTGTCTTTCTTTTTTTTTTTACATGTTACACTTTTTTTACGTGCTACACTCCGATGAACCAGTTTACAAGTTCTACTTGTTTCCCAGATTCTACGAAATGAATCATACTAAACGTACACATCCAGTAACAGCCAAATAAAAGGAACGACCTTAAAACTCTTTTTCCACCAGTACTAGTATTGTCCATGAGGTTTTAAAGGCAAAGTATCCTGCAATGCTTTGTACTTACTGCCCTCTATAATGGCTGTACATAAATTAGTATTGAACTTATTATCAGTATTCAATACCAGTATTGGCCAATATTTCACACATCTGTCCTGTTCCAGTATCTGTTATTTATATGCTGATACTGCCAAACCAATGTTACTTGGCCTTTAGTCTGAACAAAAGTTAAGTAATTTCCTAAACATCTGACTGTACTTAAGGAATAAATCGCATTTGGCGAACTATTATTGGTGAATAAACCGTCGAGACTCCAAATTTGACAAAATAAC
>WURT03073829.1:0-13319 GCA_009936505.3 Holothuria glaberrima
TAACTGAAAATATTAGAAATGGTTTCAAAAGAAGAAAATTAACATCAGCAGTATTCTTAGATGCCGAAAAGGCATTCAACCAAACTTGGCATAACGGCCTTAAACTGAAACTCTATAAACTAAACCTCCCTAGTAGTACTCTTAGGATACTTGCTTCTTTTCTTGATTATAGAACCATGTTGATTTACCACAGGAATACTTATTCTAATATAATCAATCTCAAAGCTGGTACCCCCCCCAAGGCTCTGTCCTAAGCCCACTTTTGTATATTATTTACGTCAACGACATCCCTCCAAATACCGAGCA
The DNA here is from genome assembly GCA_009936505.3 of Holothuria glaberrima. Lineage (NCBI taxonomy): Eukaryota > Metazoa > Echinodermata > Holothuroidea > Aspidochirotida > Holothuriidae > Holothuria > Holothuria glaberrima. Next base: position 307 of record WURT03073829.1, read on the forward strand.
TAGCACCAAAATGGCACAATTCGCTGATGATATAGCTATTTGGAACACCTCCTCAAATGCTGAATTAAACCAAACAAATTTACAATTATCACTGAAAAACATTGAACTGTGGTGCTCTACTTGGAGAATCAAAATTAAACCATCAAAATCAAATTATATAATTTTTCAACATAACTACGCTGTTAAGCCTCCTCCTGATTCCAGATTAACACTTTTCAAAAAAAGAATCCCCAAGCAAATGAAGCTAAATTCCTTGATGTCATGTTGGATGACACGAGTTTTCAAAAAGATTTTATATCACTAAAACTTCCTTAAACATCTCAAAGCATCTCTAAAGCTACTGGAATCCACTAAGTTTCTTTTCACGGAAAGGAGATTTCCATGAAGGTAGAAATACTAAACACTACTGAAAGAGTGAAAATCCCTCATTTGACCTTATTTAAAAGGTCATTGCGCCTGCGCTGTAGGTAATTCCGAACTACCTTATTAAACACTACTAAAATAGTGAAAACCCCTCATTTGACCTTATTTAAAAGGTCATTGCGCCTGCGCTGCAGGTAATTCCGAACTACCTTATTTTGGACTGATCAGTGGCCGGATTCATAAAGACTACTTACGCACAAAAAATTGCGTAAATCTGACTTACGCAACGTATCTTTCTTAGTTGGTATTCATAAAGGAAAAAGTTCTTAAGTATTTTGCGTAACTTTACGCAAGCTTCAGAGTTGTCGTTAGTAGAAAAGAGCCATAGTAACACATACAGAGGCACGCGTTGAACATAGTTGTGTAGAGCGCTAGACCGCCCGTGAAGTCATAGAAGTCGTTTTAACAATAATAGTCAATGCGATTGGCTCATGATGTGCATCTGTTATAATTACTCAGCGTATCTTTTCGAATTGCGTAGGCTGTTTTCGTGAATACCACTTAAGAAAGTTCTTACTCAGTGCATAAGTATTTTGACTTACGCAAGGACTTACGCAAATGTTTATGAATCCTGCCACAGATGCATTTCGCGAGGTAGACGCGGCCCCAACACGTTCAAGTTGCGTCCGTGTGTAATCAAAACCAGCACTGCATGGCTAAAGTATGGTTGTCATTTGACAACAAACGGGACGCGCTGGGCAGTTCGACAAATCCGCACTCACACTACTGCGGAAGCATGTCATATCAGACTATGAACACAGCATGCCAGGCGCGGACCATTGCGATCACTGATCTCAGTGGTTTCGATCGCAAAGCAGCATGTTGCACAACCATCTGGATGATTCTTGGTCTGATTCAGGGACTTTTTATTGTACGAGATTTTTATCCCTGTGTGAATATTTCAAATGAATTTACTAAAGTATGAGTCTGTTCATTTTTTCCTCTTTATAATATTTTTTTTTCTCTGCCTTAAGAATTATTCAAATAATATTGCCAGGCCCGTAGCCAGAAGAGGCACGGGGGGGGGGGGCATACCTCCGTGCGTTTCACTGGCCACGACAGCTAATTTTCCTGCAAAATTTTGCGTGCAATTCACAAAATCGAAGTTGTATCACTTATGAACATTATTAGCACAGAATTCCAGTGAACTATTCTAGCCAAAGCTACCGTAAGTGAAGTAAGGCTCATATACAGGTGTCGGGCATCAAGAGGTTTTCATGTAGCAAACGTAGCAAACTAATACCTTAAGTAATACTCGTGTGGTAATGACTATATGCATTTTGAAGCTAAATTTACTCGTACTACAAATTTATTCACAAATTTACTTTTTGTCTTCCTGCAAAATTTCTTGAAGTAAAAATATGATAATTACCATCTAAATGGTAAACTGTGAAAAGCTTGGTGTACCCTCGGTGTCATAAGGGAGGTGTTAGGAAGGAGATACAACGTTCTAATCTTTCAGACAAAATGTACTTGAAAATTATTTACTTTCAGGCACCACTATTTGATTCACAGGTCTTTTTTGTTTGTATTTATAAGTCCATGTTGACTAAACCCTGTTAATGATGATCACTTCCTCTCTTTACCACTTAATCTCAAGACAAAGATATTGTTTATACATACTTCGAAATGAGGTTTGTTTCGGTTAATCTCTAAACTGTTGTCAGGGTTTTAGTAATACGACTGGCAACAAACGTTTAGATAATGTACTTTATTATGCCCCACTATTTAATGCGTGATCTGCTGTAAACATTTTTCAAGCCTATACATTTCTCTCAGTAAAGTTTTAGCAATTTTTGAAAGTATGCCAGAACGAAAACTTAGCGGACTTTAAATGACGTGATATTAAGTGTGACGAATAACAACGGAAGGTTAAAATATTACATGTTTGCATGACGGCTGGCAACAAAATGTTAATGAGTTCAACGTAAAGGGTGGATCTTCTTATTTTCATATTGACAATGCATCATTGATCCTTGTTGATCTGGATATTGAGTGACAATTTTGAGAAGAAAAACAAGATTCCATCTAAAACGAACATAATGCTTCAAAGAGTCTATAGAACGTTTGATCTCCTTTCTAACAACTCCCTGCTGTCAAAGTCCTACTCAAAGCTCCATACTAGTTTTCCCATATTGCTAATTACGCAGACATTCAGGGAATTTCCCTCTGGATCCTATCAAAATCATACTGGACCACGACCAAGCCATCCTTATAGCCGTCCCTTATCTCCTTGCCGTTCGCAAAGTAGTTAACTCTTCACCTTCGCTTGTGAAGCTGAAGAAGCATCATCAGCCTTGTTTCCTTCACTTTTGGAGAATTTCCACGCCCTCATATTGCAAAAGGAGGGGAAAGGTATCACCAGAAGAGCAAACTTTTCGCCCGCTTTGAGGACGCACGTGACTACATGTTACCGATACCTTTAAGCTATCTGTGGGAAGCTTGAGATGTCATCTCCAGTGGTTCCCGCAAACTGTTATTATAAGGTGGCACTACTGACTACCAATATAATCTTCTTCGGTGCCCCATGATGCGGTACCAGTTCCTCCTGTATCGTAATTCCTGGATACGGGCCAGGATATTTCTTGCGCAAATCTGATGGGAATGGTTTATTCCGAAGTAAATTCATGTGTACGACAGGTTACCGATAGCTCCCTATGCACGGTCTAATTACAACGATCTATTGAAAATCCGGTGTCTTCAGCCAGTACAGTGCTGGTCGAAATTAATTTTTTTTCTTACAGCAAAGCTAGGAGCTAAAATCCTTATTTACTGTCATGGCCTTTCCTTCCCATATTTTACACCAATATTGCAATTGTTGTTGATCATTAAACCTCTGTCAAGTTCTGAAAGTTTGAAATAAAATCATCAGCTTTACCACTTTGTAAAATTTACTACAGTTTCGAAATATTTGTTTATCAGAATGCCGCGTGCGTATCATGGTTCTTTGTGTTCTTATCTTGATTTCCAGATGCCAAAAATGTTCATATAACAGTAATTTATTTCCAAATTTTTTCCCCTTTGAGTTTTCTATTGCCTGTCACTCTAGCAGATTTATTCTTTATCAGCACAAAGGTAGTCCCTTTTTAGAAAAAAATTTTGATTCTAGGCCTGACAAAAACATGAACATTAAGTGAATTATAATGAATGGCTTTACACTAGTATGTGAAGGAAAATTTAAACATGTTTTAAATAGATTTACTTGGGGAGGAGGAATGGGAAACTGTTTTTTACCGGGTGAGGAAATCTAAAAAAAAAAGTTGAAAAGTCATGACTTAGATCGTGTTGAGGTACAGAGTATCTACCTACTTTAAAACGCCCCCACATGCAGACTATTTTCACCCCTTTGACCGAATGCTCTAGCTGAGCCACTGCACTAGCTACAAAGGCCATGTGCCGCAGCCACTCGTACTGATCGGCATCTTGGACATTAACGTGGATTCCTTTTTTAATAAGCGTAACGCCACGTTTTGTTGGGAGCTGAGAGTTACAGCGAAAGTTTTGCGGAACTATCTAAACAACTGACCACGGTTGGAGGTACTCACTTAATCGTATCGCAGCTTTATCTCCAAGTTTACGAGCTTAGGCCCCCGAAGAACTGAATTCTGCTCCTACCACAGTTTAGGCTGAGGTAGGACACCTTTCGAAATCCAATCGCTTTGAACTGTTGAACGCACTTTAGAGCACCAAAAGTCCCTACAGTTCCTCATCTAAGGTACATATTGTGAATAATTCCCTAAAAGGATAGCAAGTAATCACACTCTAAAACACAGTGTCACAGCAGTTTTGTGTCGATCATACTTCTATCGTCAGTGTAAGAAAAGCGCGCTATCCTCAAGATAATAAATTGCAGCCAATCGCACTTTAAACGATAGCTTTTGTCACAACTTTCAGACCTACAGGGTATTTGAAACAGCGAAATACATTAAAATCGCCCACGGAAGATTTAAGAAGCATAAAACTATTAATAAGAAATCACACTTTTAAATAAGTTCTGGCTGCAACAAGTACTACACCTACTGAGTTTTGTACAAGGTAAGAAATAGACCCGGAAAAGGATTAATACAATCGACACTTGTGGATATCCCGAAAAAACTTGACGTGTTGGTGTGGTTTTTGACATAATTATACATATGAGCACCTTACATTTTTGTTGAATTCGTTTAAAGGGAAAATGCAGTCCCCCCAATTTGAAGTAGTGTACCCCATAGGCATACGGGACTCTTCCAATTTGGGGGGCAGAAAATTTTTGCCATATGCGAATCACCGTCCTGGGGGAGGGTTCTAAGGGGAGGGGTACCCCTCCCCTTTGGAAAATTTTTGCTCACGTAAAGTGGGATAGATCCAAAATGGTACTACATTTATTGCTAAATTTGAGTTGGATATATTTCCAAGAATTTCTACTTCTTTGGGAAATCTTTTCATCTTGCTTGCTAAATCAGAACCACACTGCGCGAAGTAAGTGAACAGTAAATTGTTAGACTAAATGTACCATTAGCAAGTTTACTCATATCTTATGAAATATGGAAGTGATTAGGACTGTGCCGCATTTCAGAGCCTTTTCGAAATTCTGATAGAGGTGATACTGGCAGACAACTACACGCGCGCGAAAATTTTTGCACTTTTTTTTCCGGAAATTCGATCAAAAATTCGGGAACTCAGTAGAAATTTGGGCAATCTTTTCACTTTTTCTTTATTTCTGCCGAAATTTCACCTATTCTGTGCCCGAATTTTGGTCATTTTTTGCCCTAATTTTCGACTTCAGAATTAACTTTTTGGGGCAGTCTGCCCCCGCCTCGTACGCCTATGGTGTACCCTGACACACTAGTTCAGGAATGGCTCATATCAATTATGTGACAATATTTTTGTTACTAATTTACTTAATTTATGCAGAATAACTCATTGGTTTACCCTCAGTATTCAATGATTTTACACAGGAACGGTATGAAAATACTTGTGAGAGAAATAAGAAATAAGATTCAGCAAATTTTTGAAAATAAACTTGGGGGACTGCCTTCTCCCTTTAACTTGGAATAATCTCCCCAAATCTTCATTGCCCCAGGGGATGGGCGTGATCACGTGCCATCTCTGCTTCATAAGAGGATTTGACTGCAAAGGATCGTTAGTTTTCTGAAGGGGCTTCGGAAGACCCCTCCGTGCGTACAGGCCTGAATTGATTGTGTGCGTATTTGTGTGATCGACCGAGTTGATGGGAGAGTGGGTACAGAGCCGCATCCAGAGCTCTCTAGCGACTGCTCATGCAGATCAGCTTGATTCAGTAACTCTGTCCCCTGTGAGAATGAAGATCTCTGTGTAACTGTATGTGTGTGTGAATTTATTTTCTTTTAGAATTCACTTTGTGTATTCCGTGAGGTTACGTGAGGTTTACTTTCTTTTCTTAAAATATTATTTTTATAGTCTTTTTACACTTTTGCAGATGATGAAGTTTGTCAAACCTCTCCTTTCTTATCTGATGGAAGTGTTTTGACGTCTCCTTTTTATCCTGAACATTATCCTGACTGGTTCAGCTGTTCCTACACTATAGTGGCACCAGCTGGCTTTTCAATACAGCTTTCTTTCCAAACGTTCTCACTGGAGTATCATAGTTCTTGCAATTATGACCAAATCTATGTAAGGATTTATCTCATTTTGTAAATTTTTTAACCTGCTTACGTAGAAATGTAAGATGCCGGTGTCCAAATCTGAAAAAAGTTTGATTCTTAAATCTTTCAATTGGGCCAATATACAATGCGAAACTCATCGTCATGATTTCGCTTGTGGTCAAGGGGCCCGACTTAGGTCCGAGGGCCAAAGTCACCGGAGTTCTAAGGTATTTGCAGAACTGTTTGCACTAGAATCGAATCTTCTATCTTCTGTTTGCACAGAGTGCCTACTAAACAGATTATAAATTTGATCAAAATTTGACAATCTTGTTTAAAGTAGACTTATTCAAACTAACGACCGGTGGTATCGATGATACAACGAGCTTAATTGTCATATAAGTGGGGAGTTCGAGGTTGAATAGTAGTTTCAATCAAGCTGTCCTGAAGATAGTACTAACAAACTATTGCGAAAAAACAGAAATAGAACGATGGACGCGCAAAGATCCCCAAATAACCCCCTTTAATAATAATAGAAATAATAATAGAAATATTTTAGTAATGATTTAACCAAATTCAAATTACAAAAGCTATCTCTGTATTAAAACTCTCCATAATTGTCACATTCATCAGATTATGGGGTTCATAAACCAAAAAGGTTGGGAGTATGGGGTAAATGCCAGACTGTTTTAGTATTCTCAAAAAGTGGGGCCATATCCGATTAAGTTCCTCCCGTTTCGTCTTATACCATAAGTCTATACAGCGATTTTGGGGTCTGGATTAAGTAATAACTTTGGTGACCTATAGTTTTGAGGCCCCTTTTGCGGGGCCACCAGGACTACTGGAATGTTAAATCCAATCCAAAAGGGCGATTTTGGGCCAAAATACAAAAATACATGCCCAAACTATAAAATCATCACTTGTACACAGACAAAGCTGTAGACACGCTTTTTTCGCTAGCTGATTTTGCACGAGAAAATTCGTTGTAGACGTTTTGCAGTTGCGCGCTCTTCCCTAAAAGGGAGCACTTGAAGCTTGCAGAAACTGCTTTACCTGCTGTACCGGATTTTGTACAGGTATGGAATCCGTGCATCTGCCTACACCTCTGTTTTCAAAGTCAATAAGTATTTGTTAACTCTCTCATTCTCCCGGGTGAGTTATGAAAGAGATGTCAGAAAACTGAAAACCGTAAAGGCAAAACTTCGATGCAACCTCTCTGAGTAAAAATCTGGAAGCATTTATGCTAATGAGTATCGAAAAAGATCTTTTAGGGCATTTCAGTTGATAACATCATTTCAAATTTAACTAAGAATTCAAGTATTTATTCACGTCTTTTATTGGTTTAAGAAATTTAGCCTTTCCTATTGCTGAAGAATCTTATGAAACATCATAGATCATACAAGGCTGAAGTTATTACATATAGTTTGACAATTTCTATCAGCTGGGGATGGTGGCAACATACAGTGATCGAATAATCTTTTAGGGAAGACAAAAGGTAGAATTTAAGTCATTTGAAAACGTTTTTAACTATCAAAATAAGTAGACCATCAGGCCAGGGAACTGCGATCAATGGCGCCGGCACGGGGACATGGGGGCAGGTGCCCCCAAATTCCCAATCGATTTCGGAAAATTTCCCGGAAAATACGAAAATGAGCTACAAAATCGTTTAAGCTACAGATTTCTGTAGGGAGTAGGATGAGATGTTTTTCTGACTGAGCGATGAATAAATTTTAATCCATTTTTACCCAGGTTGCTTTTAAACTATCAAAATTCTCGCATATCCTTCAACGTATCAAAATTCCAGCGCCAGCTCCAAAATTTCCAGCGCTACGCGCGTGCAGCCACACCGCATTACTGTGCTTACTATCAATACCGTCTCAAACATATTCTTATTACACACTGGTGAGGGTTTTACAATTACGCTAATTGTTCGTATGCATATCATTCTTTATGGAGGTATTGCAAATATGAAAAGTAATGGAAATCAGGGAAGACATATTTTATGAAAATTAAAAACTTACACGAATTACTAGATAGAAGACTCGTCCTCTCATTTGCGGATGTATTTTGTTAGGAATTTGATGTGCATCAGTGCAAAGTCTGCCTACAACTTTTGATACGGAGATGCTTTTAAACGCAAAGTTAAGGCTCGCTTCGCGCGCATTCGTCACATTATACAGACTCCATATCGTATAACCATTATTGGGGCAATAATACAATATTCTTACTTAAAGCACTTTAACGACAACGTACATCTTCGACCTTTGCAGGGACTCCGCATCAGAAGGGAATTCTTAGAACAATGTAATATCATGAGTAGCATATACACCATATTTGGAAAAAAATACCTGCGTTTTGCATTTAAGCTACCTCATTTTACAAGATTTTTTCAAGGGGAAAGTGGTTACCCCTCCCCTAGACAACACACCTTTCCTTTACAGTCACTCAAAAGTTAGAATTCCCTTAATTGTGGAAGTTTTCCAATATATGATCAGTTCGAAAATCTGTCAGAGATAGCACCATTTTGCGTCTAAGCCATCTTAAATGAACAAAAATTTCTCAAAGGATGGGACACCCCCTCCTCTTAGACCGCTCACACGGATATCACCTGCACAAGGTGACAAAGGAAGGATTCGATGGAGACTACCCATGCGAGGGGGCACAATTTATAACGTCTTTCTGGGTGTACTATAGGGTAGGCTTAAAGCATCATCTTTTATAGTGCCAATCACCAACCTCTTGCGGCGCCACTGGCTGCTATTGGTACGTTAATTGCGATTTTGGTCGTTTTAATAACGTCGTCGGGCCCCCTCTATGGGTCAAATGTCCCAGTAGGAATTCCTCCCCAGTCCGCCCCTGCAGATGTATGAAATGTAGCTGAAGAGACCATTTACGAATGAGGTCTTGACTAACACCGTCACCCTCCTAAGCAGATGGTCTGGCATTTTCCTTCGAACAATGCAGGCAGTTCGAGATCAGATCTGCGTGATCACCGCTATAAATTGAATTTCCTCGAAGTCAGTTCTACTGTGACGGTTCTCGATGGTTTTGGAATTTCCTACAAAAGTGCGGCTGTACTTTGACAAACTGTGTAGACTGAGTAGCAGGATATGAGTTTCCCTTGGAACTGGTTAAAGTGCCTTGTAAGGGGCTATGTTAATGTTCCCAGGGTTCAATGTTCCCAGGGTTCGATGTTCCCGATGTTCCTAACCGCAACCCTAACTTAACCCTAACATAACCCTTACCCTAACCTAACCCTAACCTAACCCTAACCTAACCCTAACCTAACCCTTACCCTAAGGCAGGGGTGGGGAACCTCCGGCCCGCTTGCCGTATGCGGCCCGCGATACCATTTTATCTGGCCCGCGAGGCAATTCATAAATGTAAATTCAAAATCACTTAAAAAGATATTGATAATGACCTTTTAGCCCACGGTGCCTATCGTTTTCCTTCTTATACTACTTTCCCCATAATTTACGTAAAACTGCTAGGGGCCTAGGGACTTCGGCCTACCAGTGCCTATCCATGCAGGGCTTGGCGTGCCCCCCATAAGAAAATTAGTAGCGCCCTCACAATCTGCGGCCCTCGAGCGGATAATAACTATCAAAACGGCCCGTCAGAGGAAAAGGTTCCCCACCCTTGCCATAAGGGAATCGAACCTGGGAACAACGAACCTCGGGAACATCGAACCTTGGGAACATTAAACCTCGGGAACAAAGAACCTCTTAATCATCGACAACCATTGAATAATACAAAAACGGGGAACATTGAACCGCGGGTACATTGAACCCTGGGAACATCGAACCTCGGGAACATCGAACCTTGGGAACATCGACCCTGGGAACGTTGAACCCTGGAAACATCGAGTAGACCCCCCTTGGGGGGTACCACTGTCGGACTGCGTAGTAGCGTCAAAGTTTAAATCCATGAAACTGGTTAGTGCTCCTTAACACAAGACACTTGCTTTTTCTTTTTTATTCAATTTTTGGTGATTTAGAATATGTGAGGTCCGCAGAGGTCAAATTGTGAAAAAAATTGTATAAGCTGATATAGTCAAGAAGGATAAATGTGGTGGATTAACCTCAGTGCAACAAATCATCCACTTTCGGCACGGAATCAGTCTTTGGACTTCTGGTTAGTCTTGTTTTTCTTTTTGGAAGCCAACATTTGAATCCAGTTTGTGTGAATTTGAGCCGCCAATTGAGGGGTGGAGTTATGCCGTTTTTTAAAAAAAAATTGTTCCTCCTTAAAACTTTTAGCAACGAAAATTCGATCATATCTCCCCCTGAAATATATCTCGCAGGCTTCGACACGTTATCTGGCTACGGGCCTGCATGCAGTACTTACAGTTTTGAACCGTAGTGGTACCTATAGGGTTTAAATCTAGGCATTGACACTAAAATGTGATATTGTGCATATTGTTCTTTATAAATACGGGGAATAACATCTACAACTGTGCATTTACCCCTTATTCTTCTATGAACAATAAAAGGAATGGCAGTTTCAGGCCCTGTTGGGTATTTGTTTATTATTGTTGTGGTATCTCCTATAAACAAATTGAGGATCTTGAAAGCGAAAATCTTGGTCGAATTCAACCGCTCACCTCTGAAACTGACGTCAGACATTTTTCATCCCTGAAGTTTACGATTGCGGAATACCGCATTTCGCTTGTACATGCGAAAGAGGTTCCTAAAAGTATGCGTAAGTCTGGGACTTGATGTCCAAACCGCCTAATCGTCGATTTGGACACAAACGTGATCACCCGAAACCGACGAAGCATCGTGCTCAGCCCACCCGATATAAACCGGCATAGGTTTGAGGATTAGCCAAACCACCCAAAACCGACGAAGCTCTCAGACTACCCTGGACCAAACCAAAAAAAAAAAAACCCCCCCCCAAAAAAAAAAACAGAAGCAGGAATTCATGGAACAAGTATATAGGACCTGTAGTTGATGAGAGCTTCTCCATGGAATACAAATTAAAAAAAAGTACAAAATATACTCAGAAATAATCGGAAACCGAATTTACGTGGAAATCAAATAGAGTTAACTTCGATACACAGACACAAAACCTACACGGTTTGGCATTTTTGTTCAGTGGGGGATGAACGGTTGGGTGGGTGGTCTGACCTCCCGGTAATTGCCCCGGAAAAAAGCGGTAATTTTTAAACAAACTGAATCGTCGGTTTTTCGCTTTTTTCGAATTGGGTCCCAAAAAAAGACATACCACCCGAAACCGAAATGATGTTGGTCTCAGGAGAGGTCAGACCACCCAACCGTCGGTCCGAGATCACCAAGACCACCCAAAACCGATCTCGGTTTTGAGTGTTTTCGGTGTGGTCTCGGTTTTAGCACACCTTTAGAGGCTTTCACAGAGAACTCGTGGAGGTAACCACCCACCATCGAGCTCTGCCACTTACACACTCTTTCATACTATTTCGTTGCTAATTCTTAGACTAAATGGTATTTAGTATCTTTATTGTTTTGCAGGTGTACGATGGTCCCAATCAAAGTGGAAGACTTTTAGCAAAAGTTTGTGGTACGTCATTGCCAAATCCGTTGTTTAGCAGTTGGAACGTCATGTATGCAAGTTTCGGCTCTGATTATTTTTCCGTCAGAGACGGATTTTATGCTACTGTCACTTTTCAAGGTGAGAATGGAAAGTATCCACCGAAAACTATTATTTTTATGCATTTAAACTCAAAATGTAAATACATCGAATTTGATTCAATTGTTTTAACCGCATATACCACATATGCAAATCAGTCACAAAGCCATGTAATGTAAAAACATTGATAACTAATTCATCAAGAGAAAATGAGAGGCGTGTGCGGGCATAAGTGAAATCAGTTATTTTATGACTAGAGGGTCACCCATAATTATAACCGACCTAGTTGGGCATTTTGTACGCATTATTTCCTTAGCAACGGACACTTTTGGCAAAGTCAGAGCAGCGTTTCGAATGATACAAGAAGTTAAGGATATCGTTTGCCATTTCGTGACGTTTATGGGATAAACGCAAATGGATCCCTACCATATACAATCTAAGCTGGAATAGCAATTTTGTAAAATTTTAAGCAAAAAGGTAGAACCATTCTTTTTGTCTAACTTTGAAGTGAAAAAGCTACACGTTGCAGTTAAGAACTACGCACGGTTGTTAACTTGTATTCCAAGTCCCCAATCAGTACAAAGCAGACAGTGGGGCCACGGGTGCTAACATCATACCTTTTACACTATAACGCCATGTGAAATTAGACTTCAAGGTGCGGGAAAAGGTTAATTGAAGGTTAGTGTTCGGGCTCAAAATGATCTTTATTAAAGTATGTTACATCAAAACGACATAAAAGTAGAATTTTTGCCTTGTTCCTAATGAATAAACGCCTGCGAAAACATCTCTATAACTATGTTAAAGGCTCAACCGTCCCTTAAGATCGTAACCTGAAATTCTCACAGAAAGATGAAGATCCAGACAAGACGTCGTAGTTCTTCAGTCTGGACAGCGCAAATTAACTTCATAGATAACTAGACGCAATCAGTTGAGTTCTTCACAAAATATGCAGAGCTTGAAAATAAAACACAAAGGATTATTGGCACTTTATTAACAAGGCAAGTAGAAGGAGATATTCCAACTGATTAACAATAGTTTATTGTGCTAAAAGAAATGCTAGAAAGTTCCTAACAGCTCCTTTACTAGATTCTTCAGGTTAGAAGATTAACAGGAAACTCGATTATGGAAAATGATTTCATTTGTATTGAAAATGAGAAAAGATCTGCTTGGAATAATAAGGTATCGTTCTCCTTACTCGAGCCATAACTTACAGCATTTCACCTACCTAATAGACTTTTAATTTCATTTAAACTGTCTTTAAACGGAAAAGGTATTCTTATGATGTAAATAATTATCAATGAATAAGCCCCTTATCCTATGTTGTATTGGAAAGCAAAGCAAAGTCTCTTTGATAACTCATGAGGTGTAATTTTCGAAACAGAG
>WURT03073840.1:0-13317 GCA_009936505.3 Holothuria glaberrima
GGCTTTGTTAGGTATTCGGTTTGTTTTGGGTTTTATTTGGGGTTTGGATTGCAGGGCATCTTATGGGGCTTTTGCCCCCCTTTGCCCTTAAATTTGTTATGTTATGTTATATGCCCTTATATGTGATTTGCCAGGTCCTCAGAGCCTTAAAGCGTAACTAGGACAGAGAATTTTTCAGCATCTATGTATATACTGCTAAAGTAGAGCAACTATTATTTCCGGTTTGGAAATTTGCACTCCTGCCCACTTTTGTCCCCCTCCAGCAGGCTTCGGCCAAGGGGATGCTCGAAAGAAATGGAGAGGGTTAGGGAAGAGCCCTTCCAAATATGGAGGGTAATAAGGTAGTATTGATAGCGCCTCCTTTGCGAAGGTATGCACCAGCACCACTCTTGTAATACTTCAGTTTCACCCTTTGTTTTTCTCTGTTTTGTTTTGAGGTCACGAAACACTTAGCTTTATCCCTGAATATCAATACTTTCTCATCTTTAGAGGAGACTTGGCCATGCAAGCTCACTCCTCACATAAAGATTTTCCGGGAAACCAATTTTATCAAGGTCACAGGAAATATTGTGTTTCAAAAGGAAACAAAAGCAGATTATATTACTTGTACAAGGAATACATAACAAATTATTGTACAATGTACCCGAACCCGAGCGTGAATTGCTCTCCCTGTTAAATGAACACCACCATGTCCGATCACACGTGTATTTTGATGTGACGTGCACGGTATAACGGACCTTTTTGTAACAGGACCAGCATACTTTAGACGCCGCTCTGATTCAGTTAAGTGATGTAATATTGTGATGTAATATTGTTTGTAAGTCGCCATTCCATTACTCCATATCGTGCCAAATATCGTGTGGACACTACTGAAAGGATTTTTTGTCGTTGATAAGTTGGTCAGCATTCTGCTCCATACAGTAATACCGAGAACACTACCTCATATCAGGCCCTTAGCCGGACAAGCTACTGAAAAGGGGCGAAATGGCATCCAGGGGAGCGAAAAATTTTTCAAGGGGGCCAAATGTGTTAAAATGTATTAAGTCACTGGCAATTTGAAACTTTCTAGGGGGCAAAAAAATTGTCGGGGGGAGCCCCCCTTGGCCCCTTGGCTACGGGCCTGCCTCATATACTCTTCTCTTTCATCTGATGGTTGGACAGGCAAGATGGGAAAACTAAACTAAGGCATGTACGGTATAGGAAACCAGCACAATAAAGTTAGCAGGTAAATCTCATGACCAAAGAATGGACATAATAGCGTGGGGCTACGTGGATTATTTGTGGGTATTATGGCATTTCATTCATGCATGGGTATGGGGTAGAATGCACAGTTATAACATGGCCCATGTGGCAGTATCATGTTTGGGCACATGGTCTTGGGTAAACCGAGTAAGCCCGTGTAGTTTGACTCGGTAACTTGCTTGATTCTCTCACGAGTGCATCGTTCTGTGGATAAATCTACCCAAATAGGCATAGCTTTATCTTTATGGGCTCCATTAAGGGCCTAGTAGGTTTATCATAGCGCTGTTGGGCATGACATCGTAAATTCATACTGATGGTTTGCTGGCCCGATGGTATTTATATAGACTCAGCTGGACATGTGCATGAAGAAAACCCTGGGCCCCAGGCTGCATGGATTTGGTTTTTGCTGACCCATAGAGGCTCGGGGATGGGCTACCTTGGTCATATTACGTTGATGTAGTGATCGAGGGCTGGCATACGAAGTCACCTGGACGGAATTGTGAGCATGGAGCATGTTTAAAGGTTGTGTGACATGAAAATAACATAGTTGGATATTTGATGTAAAAAGCAATAAAAATCTAGAAAATAGCCACAATTCCCATTAAAATCCATCAAATATTGACCATTTTACAGGGTAATTTCTATTTTACACTTGTATCATGAATAAACATGAGCTAGATATGCAAATATGTGACATCGAAAGATGAACATACCATATATGGCTCATGTTAGCCTTTGTTTTTGCAACCTTAATTTCAAGGACACTGGTAGCATTGTTATCCCCTGAGGGGTTTATTATGAAAGTTAAAATTCTTTCCTTCAGAAACATTGATATCACTCAACAACCTGAAATTTGTCTGATCAGTAATTAAGAGATAACTTATAAAGGGTTAACAAAAGAAATCTTTCCACTGTGCAACACTCCACATCATTATTTTTGCATAGGCAATAAGTTTCTTTAGAAACAATCGAACTTTGAAGACGTATATTTTGAGAACGGTAAAAGATGTTGAAATAATTCAAGTGAAACAGCTCTTTTTGGTAGCATTTCACACGACCTTTAAAAGATGCATTTTGGGGTCTTCTTAGAATTTAGTAAGAAAAGTACAAATTTGATACAGCTGCAGACAATATGCATGATTTGTTTCATTATACACCATGCTGGTCCATATAATCACCCACGTTCTTTGAAACAGAATGATAGTGGCCTAAATTGAATAATGGGCCTTTGGAATATAGATAAGTAGGTACATGGCCTTCCTGATCTTTACTAAAATCAGTGGGGTCTGTACGGGTCAGTTAACCCACGTGGGGCCCACAAATAGCCCCGCCCCCTGTAATTGCCACATAGCCTGAATGCCGGATAATACTATCTTTACCATTGAACAGAAGATGTGTTGAAGCTTGGGGAAATGTATTTTTTTAGCGTGCACGATCATTTTTCATAGTCTCGAAATGAATCCTGAACCGAAAATCAAAGAACGGAGCCCCTCACTCCTGACTATGGGTCATCTTTTCAAAGTTGACTTGAGAACCATTAGCATTAATCTTATTCCAGCAGAAAAGTTGTTGTCCATACAGCTGTTACTACCGTCGTATGCATACTGTACTTATGCGAATTCCTATTGCCCACGACCAGAAGCAGGGCTCAGATAGCAGGATGGGCTGAAACTCTCATATCACCACTTTTAGTGTAAATGGACCAATGGGCTCTAATATCAGCAATGGGCTGCAGGAATTTGAAGTACTGTCACCCAATTGATTTCAATACACAAAGACACCCTATCTTAACTTTAATATCAACTATCTGGTTGTGTTCCATCTAATGAGAACTTAAACGTACGCAGAATCGTACTATCGTATCGACTAAAGGGTGCACAAACCCCCCTTAGGGAAACAGCCCACTCCAGAAATTTTACGGTCTTTTTTATTTGTGAATTACTCATGTTAAGATGATCAGTTGATGCCGATTCTTACTGGACATGAAAGGGGGCTTATTAACGTGTGGGTGGTGCAAAATTTTGATTGATTTAGACCGTTTTAAAAATTGTGGGAAGAAAGTGGTGCTTTCCGTCACCTTGAGGATTAATATGAATGGATGTATACCTTCTGAACGTCGTCCCTTTATAACTCAAAATCTAAAACGTCATGCTATGGTAAATTTGTGGTGCCATGATAGGCCAACGTGTCAGCTTTCATTTGAGAGTGGCTCGTCTGGACCAACCCTTTTTCAATTACACTGAAAACTTGGTCGCCAGTATTTTTCCGTCCTGGTGACTAAGTATTCATATTAACAAAATTCTGGTCGCCAAAAATTTGTTTTTGGTCGCCAGTTTTGTAACGGTATAAAAATAAAAAAAAATCGTTGTGAAGGATATTTCCCGTGCTATAATTTCCTGTCAATTCTGTTTAAGTTAAGAAAACAATTAGTGGTCTTGCGTCACTCCCTTCAATTACTTTACCGTTGAGAGAGGTTTTATTATGTTTACATGGACATCTACTTGGTATTAAACCCTAGTCTTAACTATGTAAATAATGTTTTGCGATATCTAGGCTTCAGCGAAGATAAACATGAACAGAACACACTGACTCTCTGTCAGTCTTTATTCAAAAACAAGCAGTGTTTTCTTCATCTTTATGTATAAATAATAGAAGTTAATAAAATTATTAATAAAAGTAATAAAATTATTTGTCAATTACTCTCTTGTCTTGTTCTCTCGTGTCTTATGTAAATTTCTGTCTTTTTTAGTTTAATTATGCTTATACCACTACCACTAAATATTATTAATCACGAAGTAACGAAATGTAGGTTAGATGTATTTATTTGAATGCAACTTGATCACAAGACTTCTGGTCTTGCGTATTATGTTTTCAAGACTTTCTAAGACTCTATTGCAGTGTATATGCGGGTGTATTTGCCGGGTACTTTGAGACTGGGTCTTAAAGGTCATAAGCATGTCTCCCCAAACTTATTTTGAAACAATAGGCCTAGCTAAATATCACAAATTTCTTCTTATTCTCTTCCAAGTATTTTTCATGATATTTAGGACATAAATATTGCATATTCAAGAAAAAACAAGGATTTCCTCCGTGTAAATTTTACAATTTAGTGAAAAAAGTACTGTCACATGATTCTCAACAACCATTCAGGAAATAGGATAGTCTACTATACAATTCTTTATTGGGGTGACTGCATTTTGCCTTTAAGGTTATCTTGCCGAAAAGTTAGTCGCCATCGCCGCTGGCGACTACAACGCTTGCTGAAGGTGTTTTTAGTCACCATGTTTATTTTTAGTCGCCATTGCGACCATGGCGACCGGAATTGAAAAGAGTTGGTCTGGACTGTGAACTTTGACAAGCTGTAGGGGCATGAAACCGAGACAAAATAGTGAGTTAGTCAATGAAGAAGCTAATATAGGTGTGCCCCCTAAATGCCCATATTCAATGATGTGCATGCTAATGAGCGCGTTAGCATGCACATCATTGCCTGTATTTGGGAGTGGCAACTGGCAACTTCAAAAATCTTGTCAAAAACAATACCGAGATATATTTACATGGAGATCAGTGGTGTCATCAGGTGGCAGTTTTCGCCTTGCATTGCAGAAAGCTCAGAACGGATTACATTCGAGGAGTGTGTGCGCTGGACTGCCACAACATGGCTGAATGATGTCCACTACTAACATACGAAAAAGAAACTAACATTTTTTTTAATACAGTATATTAGGGCTCGTCTATCATTTTCATCATTTCATAAGACGCTTACTTCTAGACCCTTTCCCCTTCCCCTTTGATCTCTTACACTTACGTATGATCTACAAAATGAAGAGTTGAAGAAACATACCTGTCTGAATCATTTCTGTGTCCCTTCCGTACGGGATCTCTAAACTCCGTCGTCTCATTCTTTTTTAGTCAAGTAAACATGTGTTCGATAAAAGCTGTCTGTCGATGTGACGTCACGAAATAATTAGTATACATTCCTTTTCCATAGCCATGCGATACAAATCATATATTTAACAGAGTGGCAATTTTTTGGTTCCCTCCGACCTGAGATAGAGAAGATTCTAGATTCAAAAATTGGATCCGAAATGCCTGTAGTGTGACCCGCGCTTTAACCTTCGAATTTTAAAGAACAAAGTGGGCGCCATTTTCAGTATATTTTTTGCCATAACTTGAATTTTAAGCAACACGGAAGGCTCAGAATAGTGACAATACCCATGTTTGTGATACTGTGCATTGTTTGTGACAATGAAGATTCCAAATTGATTGTTACCAAAGTTGTCATTAGTTTGGTTTCGCCACCATGTTGAATTCCAGTATGCCCGCCATACAATTGGTAATTTCTGGGGTGTAATTTTTTATGTACATCACTTTCACTGGTAAAATGTGTGATCATTGATTTCTTTAGAACAAAGAGAATGATATTAAATCATTTCTAAAGATTTAAAATTAAGGCTGAACTTTACAATCCTTGGCACAAGAGTATTTGCCAGTAAATATGGCGGAAAATTACCGAAGAATTAAAAATAATTCAGTACAACTTTCCCTCAAAAATAAGAAACAAATGAAAAAGCATGCAAACAAATCTAAAAAATAATCAGTAAAATATATTTCAATTGAAAACCCCAAATATCTTTTTTAGCATATTTTACATAAAATTCAAAGCATGATTACTGATATTTTATGTAAGACCCCATACTAACCAAGATGGCGGGAACAACAAAATGGCCTCCAATAGAACGATCATAATGTATAAAAATAATATGAAAAATAATCATTAAAAATATTTTTGACACAGTTGCCCTTATAATCTGGCCAGATTGTAATCCAAAATTATTTTTCAAAATATTTGTTTTAGATATCAGGTCAACCAAGATGCTGGAAAAAGCACAATAGCCACCTATTAAATAATTATGTCTAAATACATAATAATAAGAAAAATAATCATTACAAATACTTTTGACACAGGTAAACCTATTCTATGTCAATATTTTGTTGTAAGTATCCAAAATATATTTTTCTGAACAATTCTTTTTAGGATTCGGGTCAACCATAGATGGTGGATAAAGCAAAATGGCCGCAAGTGTAAATATTTCAATATATTATAATAATGCGGAAAATATGTGTGACAGTTGCTCTTTGTATTTGGCCACATTTTGTGTCAAATAATTCAAATGTATTTTCAAAACATTTTAGTCGGAATTTAGGTCAATCATCTCCTGGCGGAAGCAGCAAGATGGCCGCAAGTGATATAATTACAGTATTTTATAAAAATAATGAAAATAATCCTTAAAAAATATTTGTAATACATTTAAACCCCAACTCTGTCCATAATCTCTACTAAACATTAAGAATGTATTTTTCTGGATGCGTTTAACAGGTTTCAGGTCAACCAAGGATCCATATCAACCACCATGGAGGAAAGAGTAAAATGGTCACCCAATATTATTATCATAATAGATTGAAATAATGAGAAAACTATTTATAAAAAATATATTTGACACAGTTGCTCTTACTATTTTGTCATTGTATAAGCCAAATGATCAAAAATTATATTTTAGAGCATTTTTGCTGAAATTCAGGTCGACCAATATGGTGTAAGAGGCAATATGGCAACCTATATCAAGTAAAAAAAATTGATGATTATTTTTTCTCATTATAACAATATGTTGCAGTTATTGTCTTGGCAGCCATTTTTCTTTTCCACTGTCTAGATCCTGACAAAATATCGCAAAATGCGTTTTGATAATTTACAAAAAAAATTTGACTTAATATGTCCAATAAAATAAGATTCCCCTGGGTGAAAATACTTGTAATGATTATTTTCGTTAAGAATATAATATTTTATTAGCGGCCATTTTGCTTTTTCTCCATCTTGGCTTACCTGGTTTCCACCTCAATATATTCTCAAAACTTAGTTTTGGTTATTTTATCATAAAATATGGACGTACATAAACATCATCTGTTTCTAACATATTTTCATGCATATTTTCTCATTATTTAAATATGCTATAGTTATTATATAGAAGCTGTTTTGCTTTTTACGCCATCTTGGTTGGCGTGAATTCCAACAAAAATGTTCTAAAAAATAATTTTTAATTATTTGGCGTGAACCGGCCATATTTTAAGGGTCAGTGTGTCCAACATATTTTTCATCAATATTTTTCCCATTGTTTCAATATATTATGATAATTACATGGGCAGCCATTTTGGAATTTCCGCCACCTGTAAAACGTATCCAGAAAAATACGTTCTGAATGTTTAGTAAACGTGAACTATTAATAATCATAAGATGCTATTGCGACACCAACCAATGCAGCTGTAAGAAAAATGGTCTTTATTGTACATCTACATGCATCGAATGTTTCGATGGAATCTGCGTCAATTGCAAGATCATAGACGACCTTGAATAAGTGTAAGTATTTATATTATCCCTGTATTACTAGAGTTCTGTTTTTATAGATACTTACAGGTATACTGGAAGTTTGATCATGGTGTCACTTTATTGGAGAGTATACAGTCCCATTTCAAGTTTTGAAGCATCGAAACCTGCATTTCGAAATGTGAATGATGACGGGACCTATGTATCTATATCAAAGCTGACAAATCACACAAAGTATTTCGGCATTTTGAAAATATGCAAGTTAGCCGAAACTTAACGTTTGTGGTCAATGATGTAGTAAACCTTGAAATTGAAATTATGCATCCATAAAATCTAGGTACAAATACCGCAGTCCGGATAACTGATGAAACCAAAATTAAATTATCATAAAATAGAGAAAATGGCGGCCATTTTGGCGGCCACTTCTGGAAATATGCAAATAAGGACAAACCCATACATTTTGGAAGGATGGTATAGCCACTATTGAATTCGTGGATCCTCAAAACCTGCCGTAGGTGTAGACACTAAAATTAGGACAATTGATGCACTCAAAGCAGATATATCACATAGAACAGGGAAAATGACCACAATTTTGGAAATATGCAAATAAGTCAAAACGCTCATTCCCAGTTGCGATAAACTTTTTTCTAGACATCTTTTAGGGTTATATAACAGATCAAAAATGAAAAACAAACTGTTGCAGTTAGTTCTAACAAAAGTCTATTTTCCATAGAAAATACCCCATTCTCCACCGTTGCAACGAAATTGAAGTTAACAGATGTTAGTGTTGATTGGATCGTATTATATTGTATAAGAGGTGGCTTTGTTATGACTCTACCTACTGTCAGTGCGTATATGCTTTAGCTTTGTTTGCATACTTAAACTGAATGGTATGGAGGGCGGATTGAGCAGTTTCGATTTTTCAAGACCAACCTAAATTTGCGGAAAACGGCAAAAATCGCGGAATCCAAAATTTTGGCCATTTTGATGATCAATATTTAAGCCATTTTGGAATTCAACATGGCGACGAAACCAGACTAGTTACAACTTAGGTAACAGCCAATTAGGAATCCTCATCCTCAGTATCACAAACATGGGTATTGCCACTATTTTGAGACTTCTATGTTGCTTAAAATTCACGTTATCGCAGAAAATATGCTGAAAACGGCGGCCATTTTTTTCTGCAGTTTGAAGGTTAAGATTCCAAAATTGAATTTAATTGAAAAAAATTGAACTGTTAAACAGCAGGTTTGAATTTAGCACCCTCGAATTATCTTTAAAACTTGTTTAACTACTTTTAAACGAAATGCTTCCAAAATTTTATATAAGCACAAATTCTCAAATGATTACTTCTCTATTTCCCCTGTTTCCTTATATCCTTCCTTTCGTCCCGCTTTCGCGCACGATAGTTCCCCTTTGGGATCTTTAAGGGACACTTTGTCCCCTTTGCTTCCAACCATTTATGATAATCTGTTCCTAAGTTTACTTAAAAAAATTGTCGAAGCGTTCTCTTTAAGCATTTCCACATAATCATAAAATATTGACCTGAAATTCTGACCTAAAATTGTTTGTTGGTAATTCCTTACAGATTTATCAAAATGGGAGCAGGATTCTCGTTTCCAGCCCTAACAGAAGAGACCTCATTTTTTTTTTCAAAGGTTGGGCGGGGGGGGGGGGTAAGATCAAAATCTTAAGATTTTTGTGCATTATTTGGGGTACAAAACCCCTTTAAGTTTTTAAAGTTATTCGGGGAGGGGATTCCCTCCCCCTTCTTTGTGCGTATGGTAAGTTACTAAGCTGACTGAATATATGATTATACTTCAACCGCTTAAAACCACTTATAAGTATGACAAAAGCTTACCTAACTTACTTAATTTGTTCGACAAAAATGGGCTTTGTGTGTGTGTGTGTGATAAAAGTGGTATCCTGAAAAATTGTGACAAATATGGTCGGGTATCGTGACTACAGTTGTGACCTCCATTGTGACAAAAGTGGGCAATGATTGTGACAAAAGTGGGTAATAATTATAACAAAAGTAGGTTGACGAGATAAAAGTGGTATTTGTGACAAAACTAGTTGTTACAACTTCACCAAACATAGCCCGTACCCCTCGACTCATCAACTTGAATATTTGTCTATACCCTTCAACCGACGACGACTTGAACTGGCTGCGAAATATAGAAAGACAGATAAAGCTGAAGCCTGTCTGAGAGCTCAGGATACCTACTCAAGAGATTTGGAAATATGAATCGTGGAGAAATGGATTCTAATATTTAAATAAATTCTACATAATTATTCCAGGTTTACATGTAATCTCTGTTAATTTTAACGTAAGAAATTCGTAAATTTTACACAAAAACTCATACAATTAATCAGAACATTTTAGTAATTTCGTTTTACAGATATTGTTTGGAAACTTTTATTACCAGAGAATGTCTGTAAATTAAGAGATTTATTTTTAACAGTGCAGATGCATTAGTAAAGTAAATGATATGTTGTTATGTCATTAAAGAACATATTACTTCGAGCCAAATAGACAACGATAAAATACATTTTAGCTCAGTAGACCTACTACTGAATCCCAGGATCTTTGCCTAAGGCTGAGTAGTTTGAGAGAACAAAAAGGGAGGGTCGAAAAGGAGGTGGTCGCTAACGTGTAGATGTATCGTAAAAACGTTAAAATATTTTTCTGCTATTACTGGAACTCCACAAATAACAGTACAAAAACATTTGCGAAGACCTTTCTCGAAAAAATGTTTCGTGTTAGCAGGCCCCGGCGTTCCCCATTGGCTAGACCTCTGGAGCCGATTCATTCTAGGACCCGTCACATTCTTGGACAGTGGATTATGGATTCGACCTCCCAGGAGCAAATGTAGGCCTACTTCATAAGAAGCAATGTCCAGCAGTTTATATGTCATTCACCTGTCCTCTTCCCTACCATTTAGGCCTTAAAAACAGCTAACTCTCTGACGGTCTGACCAGGGAGCTCCCTGGGCTGACCTTAGGTTATGACATACGATTAAAAGAGAACGAGAGTTCGCGGAACAGGTATGCTTCTTAGAAAGCATTCCAGCTCTCTGAATCAACCATAGTTCACTGTTTTATGCCATACCATGTCCATTGTTACAATCACGTTGAATTAACAGAATGTCTACTCAGTACCCACAAAAGCGTTCAAGAATTCAAGGCCTGTTTCTTATTAGTACAAGTTTATAACAGGTGTAATAAATAAAAACTACCTACCTTTCTAATGTCGTGTCTGCGGTCGAGTTATCGTGGCCACATGGTCATATGCATTCAGTTATAAGCTTTGACCCTACGTGTGATTTCAATCTCAAGTTTTGCTTCTCGCGACAAAGTTGCAGGTCTACTAATGTGAGAAATCTCCGGCAATTTTCATGGAACTGAACTTTTATACGATATGAATGGAGAATGCTGAGACACGTATAGGCTCTAATCAAATAGAGTCACGACACTACTCTTTTACGAAATGTGGGGAGCATTTGATATTGTGTCCCCGCCCATCGAAATGTAGGTCACGTGTCCCCCCGTCCCCCCAGGATTGGCCCCCATGGGTAAGTGTAGAAGTGACAACCAATTCCTAATCAGAGCTAATAATCTATAGAAGCATTGTAAGGGTAGTCGTCAACTTTTAAAAATTTTTACACAGTTATGGGAGGAGCTATAAGTTGCATATAGGTGGGAGAATTGGAACTTTCTGGGATGACGAGAATTGCCCTTTAAAGGAAGTTTGCATTGGTCTCTAAATCCCTCCACCCAATGAACGTATTACGCTGGTGAAAATGATGAAAAATGGGTGATAATAAATTTGAAATATGTAATTTCAGGTCGTTTTTAGTGATAAAATAGTCACAGACGGATAGTAATAAAGAAGAACTAAAACAGGCTGATCCATGCATAAATAACTCTATTCTTTCTTTGCCACGAAAAACTATAGAACTGTAAAATTGTGTGTTGGCATTTCGTAGGAAATTTGATTTGAGTTCTCGTACAAAGAAAGAAAGACTCAGGAGAAATTCCAGACAATTCCCATTGAGTCCCATTAGATCATTTAATGGGATTTAACCGGGCTCATATGGGACCGCCCAAATTCCATGTTGAATCAATGGGACGATGGATTTTCCCATTGACTTCATGGGATTTTGCCCAAATTCCATATTAAATCCCACTGATTCCAATGGGAATTCAATAGTAATTCAATGGGAGTATATGAGATCTCATGAGGTCCCATTCAATGGGAATAAATGGCAATTTTCTCCTAGGGACTCCAACTATTAACTTCTTCAATTCTCAGTATGCAGGTATGGTTGAAGGTTGAATTTTTCTCTAATTGCCATGACAAGGATAGTTCAGATGTACCGTGCAGCCGTAAGAGCACTTTACATACAAGAGAATCGGCGATAATGGGAAAAGTCGTTACCCTATAGCAGTGTAAATCATTTTTAGGGTTTTACTTTGGCATCGATACCGGCGGAAAACTTACGACTCCCGTCATCACGCAGGCATCACGCAGGCTAGGGCTACATGATGAGACTACGTAAATAGCATGACACTTGGTAGTTATGCACAAACTTGTCGTGCTTGGAACGCTGATATCTCAGTAGAAGACCCTGTTGTATTTGATGAAGGACAAAGGTCACCTGAGGTGAAAATTTGAAACCTTTGGAGAACTGTCTCAAAAACAGTATAGCATGCTCAGAATTAAGCCTAACACGTAAAAAAAAATTCCTAAATAAAGTATCTAAAGATTTCTAAAGAGTTAAAACTTCATTTTTCATAGGCATTTGACTTTATTTTTCTACACGGATCCCATTCTAATGTATCAGATTATCCGTTCCGATCAAGTGAACGGGGCGGAAAGGTTCTTTTGTCGAGCGGGATCACTCTAGCAAAGAGGTTGCAATTCTCATTTAACCCTCCGTTACTTTCACTATAAGTGATGTTATCGAAGACAACGGTTGGAGTTTATTCATTTTAAATGTTAGTTTCTACTATTCAAATATAAAATTAATAAATGTGTACGGTCCTAACCTAGATAGAGAAGATCTCTTTTGTATACAATAGGTATCCTCATCGATTGTCATAATTGGAATGGCCATCATTTGGGGAGGGGACTTTAATTTTGTATGGAACCTACATTTGGATAAAACAGATGATCTTTCACGAACAAACTTTAGGGCTCGGGCTAAAATGTTGAATAATCCCAGTTTCTTGTGGGAGGCTTGCAAACTTAATATAAGGTCTGCCATGTCTTCATATCTTATTCAACGTCTCTTGATGAAATGCAAATTGTGTGATCTTAATCTGATGGAGTCTACTTTGCTATTGGTAGCACAATACCAATTCAAATCCGCGAAGGATATTACCCTTTGAATTTAACACCCAAGAAAAAAAAAAACTTTTGGAAGACAGTGTTGGAGGCACGGTGCCACAGATATATAGGTGGCGCTTGTCAAGAATTAGAATTCTTCACTAGTCTCAAGTCACGTCACCCCTTTGCCTCCTATGAGAGACCCAGTACGTCGTAAGTTTTGCATATTACTTAAAGAATGAAACTTTGACACATGTTTTATGTATTATCAGTCTTAAGTTAAAGCATTTAGTGCAGTAATGTATGGATGTTGGCTAGTTACTTTAGTTACAAAGACTGATTTGAGGGTTGTTTTAACCAAGAT
>WURT03073850.1:0-13317 GCA_009936505.3 Holothuria glaberrima
AAAACAAAAGGAATCTGAGGCAATGTGCCCACTTTACATAACAATCTGTGACCTTGATGAGGACTGGAGGTATTTTTAGAGAAAAATAAGCACTCTTTAATATGAGATATCTTGAGTTCGGAAAGGAGTACTGCTACGGAGTTTGGAGGGCACGATTTGGAAAAATTTCCTCTTTCACATGAGACCCTTGTGAAATGCCACTGGAAAATGCCTTTAAAATTTATATCTCAAGTCAAGAATTCCCTGTGAAGACTAGAGGTAAACCATTTTGATTCAAGTTTCAAGCTTTGCACGATATATTTTGAAATTTTGGACATTAGATACAATTTAAATGAGAGCAGAAAAGCCATGACAACCTTTATTCTCCACCTATCAATCGGCTATCATAGATTTAGTATCATCAAAAAATGTATCATTTCAGTAAGCAAAAATGAAAAACAAGATTCTTCCATTTTTCAGGAAATTCAAAAGTCTTAATGTCTCAAAACTGAACTCATCTAAGCTATCAATTAGTGTATGCAAAGGATTCGACAATACCGTTGATTGCGATTCATCATGCGAACAAGAGAATAATAAAAGCTATAAAATCTTCTATTACAATGCCCAAGTGTATAGCCAGTTAAAAGAGCAAAACTGAAATAATAATGAATATGCAAATGGATTTCCAATCTCATGAATAATTTCAATAGGTACTAGTGATTATGTTCACATTTCCTTTGTCATTCCTCATCTATTAACATGCAACGAATATCATCTATCTATAATTATACTTTCAGTGTATCTTACGTGTGTGATGTAAAAAATGCTGCAATTCGATTTTTTCAACGCAAAATCTTCTGTAAATGTCAAAATTCATGAAGAGGCCGTTTGTCAAAGTAGCAATTCCTCCAAAGACGGATTCGATAACAGAATAAGTTTTCATACGATTTTGCAAAAGGAAAATTTTTGAATAATCGCTACAAATGCGAGAGTCACAAGTGATACATCCTCTTGCCTGTAGGGAGATAGCAATCTTGAAATATTCATTCGTGTCAAAAGCTCTATCTTTTATATCTTTTCAAGGCCAAAACTATTTTTCGTACGACTAATGTTTCTCCTTTGAAGAGGTAGACGCATGGGACTGTGATATCTAAACTATCAATAAAGAAGTAAACTCTGGAGAGACTTTGTCTCTGGAGATGAAACAATGTCATAAGTATGGACATCTGTAATGACAACAGAAGCGCAACAACATGATATAAAGCTTTTAGACCGTAGGTAAAAATGTTTCCACGGACCTTAAGACTTCAAAACATGAAAAAATGATGACAATGGTTCCATGTTTTCCTCCCTCATCTCATAAAGCAGAGTCGTTCCATCACGATACCCTGAACTATATTTTGCTTAGTTGTCCTCATTACCGGAAAGTGAGAGTGATGAGCTAATCAGACATCCTTCGTACTGAAAATATAGGGAACCTTTGATATTTGGAACCCTGCCATATCGATTTATTAAACAATCCAGTGATATGAGATCTGTTAACCATTAAATGAGAGATAACTGACTGTTTACTAATTAATCATGAGCCATTTTACAAGAATTTTGCCTACATTCATTAACATGTATATCTCATTCCAGTGCGAATAGTTCAGTTATTACAGAATCAAATAAACCAGAAATCAGTTTCTAACATTTACATTGCTAGCAAGATCCTACCGGATGGTGAAAATGACCAAGTTATTTATGATCTCGGGTTCATTTGATTCATTATCTTAATAACAGAACCATTAACACGTGACAGAGAGTGCATTTCCTGAGACTAAAACACATTTGGAAAGAAAAAGGTAGGAAAATTTCTTAATTTCATTGACCACGTGGGATCTTAAAATTCTGCCCGCAATGATGTAGTACCAAAGAGTGCAAGATTATCCGATAGCGTATGGATAACTTAACCAAATTGCTGAACGTAATTTATTTACTGACAAAGAGAGACTAATAAATTTTGTCATCCGAGAGCTCAACCGTGTGCTTACGAAGGGAATGATGCTTGATGACTGTGGGAAGTACATGTGAGAGAATTCATTAATTAGAATGTTAATGTTTGTTTTTCATGATCAAAGATAAATTACTAATTATTACTTACCAACCTGTAAACAAATTTAAACGTTTAATTTGTCCCAGAGTCTTAACATGACCACATAAAAATGTGCTCACATGAAACAAAGAATTTTATAAAGCTTTGAGTTGGTTACTAAGACTGCCGGTTACGTAAAGTCTGGTGACTTTGGGAATTACTTATTATTTGTTCTTCCCTCCGGCTTCTGTTGGTGAGATTTAAAACAAGCAATGTCATTTTCGGCATTACCTTAAAACGAAATTAGGGAAACGAAACGGATAATTACGTGTCCGCATGCCACATATATTTTATTAGTTCGCTGCCTAAGGCTGCGTCTAACGTTTCTAATTAAACCATTGTAATTATTACAGGTTGCAGATTTAACATGGTTTTAGCAAGGAATTCATAATTTGTGCGTACATTTCGAAGCAAGAGGGGAAAGCCCTTGGTTAATTTCACTAATAAGTCATGCTACATGAAAATAATTTAAGAATTAGACCCTGGAGCTATACTACTTTGTAGTTGTTCCATTTTTAGACATTGTTATTGATGACTTGGGGTCAGATGACTAGGAAATGGTGTGACGATCATTGGACAAATCTGTTCGAACTCAATTGTTATATTATCTTTGTACGAATGTCCATGTAAAGCACTCCTCGGCAGAAGATCAACATTCCTGGTGAGTGTAAGCTTTTTATGTACTAATACCTGCCACTAAAGGGGAATCTCTAGCTTTGAATAATCTTTAAAAGGATCAACCTACCAAAGTCCTTTCTTTGGACAAGGGTCGTTGAACAGGTGAATTAAATTCTATTGAATAAAACATGAAGTTTAAGTCGTTGTTGAAAGACAGCAATACTAGTGCTTTACACATTCAGGAAAAACCTTAGTTTGATAAAACGCAAAATAGCCCTGCAGGTTTAATGAACTTGACAAGTAAGGTGTTACTGAGTTCAAGCTAAAACATGGACTATATCCGTTTCAATATGGAGAACATTCGGACTTCTTAAAGTTAACGACAATGTAGTTACTTCGTTCTATTGTGAGTAATTTAAACTCTACTACATTACCTATCGCAACACATTTTAGGATCGCTTGTGATGAATCATCATCCTGACCTGTATAAGAATTTTGCAACGGCAAAGCAACGCTTTATGTAAAACCACCTAGCATTCGGAGGTTGTAACTCCGATTCGGAGAACTGAAGGTTCAGGTTTTCGCCTGTAAGTGGGACGTAATCTGCGAAACCATTTTGTCTTCGAATCTAAAAGCTTTGTTTAATATCTTTCCACCAGTGGAATATATATATATATATATATATATATACATTATTGCAATGAATGTTTCGTAAGCAGAAAGATCGTTCATTTGTTTCTTTAGGGCCTACAGTAGTCAGGTCCAGTTTGATGAAATACAGCTGTAAAAGCGGCACCCAACAATGAAAAAATTTAAGCATTGATGATATGAGCCTCTGCCAAAAAGTAAACAAACAAAAGCTTAGGGAGAAACATTTCCCTTAAAACCGAAAGTCCTTACACATTCTTGTATATTGCGTTACATGAATCATACAAGTTGTCTCCTCTTTAAAATCTTCTGTGTGCAATGTGAGATGATCAGATCCCATGGACTTGTCCCGCATGTCTGTTTGATGTACAAAAAACTTAACAAATGTGGAAAGCAGCCACAAATTTCAACAAAATCCAAAAACGTGACTACGTTAAGAGATCATTTCTATTTGAATATCGCAACATGGACAATTTAGCTAAATTTGCAAGTCTGGGACGTGGAGGAAGGACTCGTAAGATCTTATTCATGTAATTCTTGGCTATCGTGTCTTTTCAACAAGGACAATTGTAATGTTGATATGCCTTGGGGGTTAAATTTTTGAAAAAGTAGTTGAAATAAAGCACCCCAGCCTGCAAGCCAGTCGGGAGTTAGGAAAAAAACAAAATTGAATTAGCAACACCCAAATTCTCACTTTCCATAGCCAATGAGTAACCAAAACAATGATGTAACCTTGGTTTAACTTGTGAACGGTGTAAGAC
The DNA here is from genome assembly GCA_009936505.3 of Holothuria glaberrima. NCBI lineage: Eukaryota > Metazoa > Echinodermata > Holothuroidea > Aspidochirotida > Holothuriidae > Holothuria > Holothuria glaberrima. Next base: position 4,141 of record WURT03073850.1, read on the forward strand.
ATCAGCAAGCCTGTAGTCAAAGGGGAGAGGTAGGTAGGGTGGGCAACCCTAGAAAGAATTACACCCTTCTAGAAAAATTGAGATTACTATTGGCGTAATACATCTGAACACCCCCAGTGACAATATATTCGGCCCACCCTTGAAGTTATCTCGTTCTCTTCGGTACTTTGCCTAGCAACGGGCCTGGATGTCAGGGACCCCCTACGTACAACTGTTCAACTTGTGGACAATGGAAGATTGTATAACTGCCCGTCTTCTAAAATCAAAACTACAGTAATGATTGTTTTCCAAAAGTATGTACTGTCTGAAACTTGATTGAATTAATGAAAAATTATACAAGAAAAACTGAACATCAAGTTTCATTTTGTAGAAACGGCTGTTAAGTTGCCGTTTTGACTGTGTGAAATTTCGTTTCTGCTCTATGAGGCTTAGCTGCTTTCGTATTCACTAATAACAAGCTTTAATGATTGCAATGCATGACGGGAACTGTGAGTAAAAACAACCGGCGTGATGCTAATTGAAGTGCCTGCTAAGTTAGAACTAGAGCTACCAATGTGTTGTTTTACTTCATGGAGCAAGATACCCTCCTTTATTTATTTAAACCAATCCTAAGATATGACATAGCCCTTATCAAAGAAGAAGGAAAGGTTGAAAGAAAATACCAAAGAGAAATATTAAACCGCACTGAGGTTTTGGGTTGAATGTGGTTGATCGACTATTAAAGGAGCTGAGTAGTCCCCAAAACAGAATAAATTCTCGGACCCGCCGACTTCGTTACGTCACATCCGGTTATGCTTCTTGGTTTATCGATTCGATCCGAAATGCACTGTGTCTAGTACACACAATTCGAAACTTACGTACGTGTGTAGTATATTAGGGTTGCATGTTTCAGTACGATACTACTTACTTCTAGGCCTAAAACGTAAGTTTAGCTAGGCCTATGATTTTCTTAGTTAGCCTATAATGAGTTTGATGGTGGTTAGTAAAAGCGAATCTATTATGAGGAACTTTGGAAACTCAGTGCTTGCAAAAAAAAAAGAAGAAAAAAAAAGTTAAAGGCTTACCGGAGGTGGTTGATTCAAGCATTTTCGTTTCGGCCTGGTCCCACATTTATACTGAGAGCTACAGGAGGAAGTTGTTCGTGCTTTTGCATGGACAGCCTCCACTACGAGACTTCTTACACTGACACGTTGATTTGAAAACGCAAACAGACGGTTCTGTGCAGCATAACCAATAGCATCTGCTTCTGTTGAGCTTTCCACTAGCTTGAAAGGAAAACTTTCTCCCTCCAACATTTTGAAACTGGTTATGTAACTTCAAATGAAACCAAAATAATCCCCAGAAACACACTACAAGTACAACAAAATACTAACGCAACCAGATGATCAGTTTTTCGCGGAAACGGTATCAGAATCGTCCAATGTAGCTGCCATTATAACTCGATGTATTGACTAATTCATCGATCGATCAGAACCTTTACAAGTTGAAACGATACAAAATTTCCCGTGCCAGAAGAAAAAGTAACGAACTATAAATTCAAAACAACAAATTGGTAAAAAAAATAAAAAATCTAAGAAATAAAATACGAGTGTTATTACTGAATAACATTTCAGAAATTATTTTAACTGAGAATACAAAACACATTAAGATGAATATTTTCAGTATTAGTGTCACACTGAGGGTAAACATCTCGTTTGGTACGACGTATTTATTTCCGAAGTACACCACTACGAAGCTCCTTTAACTATTAACAAGTAAGTCTACCTTCACACACACACAAACACGCACACACATATATACATATATATATATATATACATAGATTTCTATTCCTTACGTTTAATGACTTTTTGATTTGATTTTCTTTCCGCCTTTCTTTTGTTATTCAGCTATTAAATACATTTATACATGGGTTCCTGCCTTTAAAGTCCAAGCAAACTTTGATTTATTGAGGCAAGTGAAATTGTGTCGAATGCTGAAAAAATTCTGCGATTGATTTCTGTTTTCAAAAGACGTCCAATTTTAACGGAGGCTCTCTTAGATAGTAAGTGTTTACAAGTTAGAAATTGTAACTGCATTTACAGTAGACAAAGGAAAGGGAAGAGTCTTAAATATACTCCATGCTGTACAAGTTATCATTTTGACAAATGGGGTACTTCCATCTTAATGTTCAATTTTCTTCAGACGGATAGGCTTTCTCCTCGTGTGGCAGGAGCAAGGAATTAGGCACTTCATCAAATAGTGTCATTGTAACTTACGCAAGTCCATCTGCATTGTCCCTGAAATGAGATATATTACACTGTAAGTACTGGTGATATTTGTTGCGGATAAGTTACATCTTGGGTTATTGGATTTCATTTCACCCCGAGGCATTTATTTGAATTATATTGGTCAGTTGGTTAGTAAGCAGCTTTATTAAAGGGAATGCGAATCTAACGTTGCTATTTTCAGTACGCGTATGCTCGCATCGTTGAACTTTATTAGATCAAGGTTGAGCCACTTATGAAAGGGAAGAAAAGCCAAAAGGCGGAAAATTGAAGAAAATATTTTGTCACTGTTACTTATGCGAGGTTGTCAAGTCAAACAAGTCTCTTCAACGAAATCTTGAAAATGTCTGCTCCGTGGGTGGATCTCTTTTCATTACTATCCCAACTTTGATATCTCATTTGATTCGAAACTGAATACTGCTTCAAGCAGTAGCTCTATAAGTCATCAAAGATTGTTTAACGAAGCAGTATAATCCCTTATAAAAACACCTATGCATTATACTGACTAAGATTGGCAAAATACAGCAACATTTTCCTTCTCCCTGAAATGCTGCAGGTGAGTCCTCAAGGAAATTTATCGTATGACGTCGAGATATCCACAAAACTGATCAATAATGCGATTGTAGCCGTCAAAAATTATTTATCTTAGACAAATTGCAATATAGCTAGACCTATAAGATAATGACCAGGCTTATGCACCTTGAATGCAATTTGCACGTTTGTGAGGAGAAGACTTTGCAAGACACGGAAAGCTCTGTAAGTGTTGTCGAATCCCCTATGTTGTAAAGTGCAACTTTCCTTTGTGTAGAAGTTACTCACTTTTTGCAAAGTCTGCCAACCATATTTTCTTCTAAAACAGTAAATATGTTGGCTATCACGTTGTCGGAAATTTGACAATATGATTCCAGGCAATGTGAGAGCACCGCAGATATTTCATCCGTAGGCAATCTATCGGTTTCTAATCTGAAATGACCTTTACAAAAATTGACGAATCTGTCTCTCAAGTTGCTTCAATGTTTGTGTAGTTTGGCGTAGTACAATATTGGAGATAATTTTAAAAAGATCGCTTGGGCATACATGTGGCGACAAATAGTAAACTAGGTTGTGGGATACTTTAAGAGGTTTATTCTTGGCATATTCAAAACAAATTACTAACTTTAATAAGGGCAAGGTTAAAACTAGTCCTATGTTCTGCTTAATGTTTGATATTCACGTATCCAGCATGGCTTCCACGGGAAGTCAATAGGAACTTGTCACTAGCATAAGTTAACCAGACTGGTATTTAAATATAACGTACAGGGTGACCTACTCATAAGGGTTGGTGAACTTGCACTTTTATTCTTACCATGCAGCAAAGATGCCCATTTTGAGGGTGGGGGTTCATGATGCAACCTCACGGCATGACCATTAATTTTGTGTACAATCGACAAAATTCTTCAGCAGTTACGCTATATGTCCTGCGACTATTTTAATATGCTTCCTGCTTCCCCTGGTGCGTTCCAAGGAAGTGTGGCTCACTTACGGGGTATCAATCGGTACCAGAATCCGCTTACTGCTTCCAAAAGGGCAAAGGTTTTTGATATCGTCTCCAGTGGCGTAACCTGCGGGGGCTGGGGCGGGAGCCCCCCAGTCAAATATCTTGCCCCCTATTGCAGCCCCAATGAAATTCGAAGGTAAAAATATTTGGGGCAAAATTTGCATAAGACAAAAACTTGGGAAACAATCCTTGAAAGCACTGATTTTTTTAGTATTTGCATGGAAAATCACAAGGCCAGAGTGACTGGAAAGCGCCATTTCCTGCAATCTGAGAGGTATTTTTAAAACAAAATTTCTCTCTACGCTATGTGCCATCCGATGGTGGCGCTCATCAAAGACAGTGTTATCCCCCGTTTCAATCATTTGCGCTCCCCCCCCCCCGGCCCCGGATGAAACTTATGGTTACGCCACTGGTCGTCTTACTACTATGAAACTTGGGCATCATGCTGAAACTGAAAATTTCTTCCGAAAGAATACGTAAAAACACATTATACGGTTGCATACGGTAGCATACTTAACCAACGGTGTGATAGCAGACCCAGGCTTATGCCTGTACAGAAAGTTCCTTAAAGAACCATGGAACCTCAAGTAATTTCATCTAGGACATACTATCTGTTTTTTTTTTTTTCTTTTTTTTTTTTTTTTTTGCTTCAATGTAAAGTGCAAGGAGCCAGACATTGGTACAAATTGGCGAGTTTCCCCAGATATGAAGGTTTAAGGGGGTAGAGAAAATAACAGTTTTTGATTCCTTGCCAAAGGCAGGCAAGAAATCTATGCGATGGTGATGTCGTGTGTGTGTGAGTTTGTTTGGCATTCAGATTGAGGACCTAAACAATGGAGTTCAGGTCCTTAGAAGGAAATTCAATAGATTTCTCAGGTCCTCGGAAGTTAAGCAATAGACAGTCTATTGTTAAAGTCAGGGTTACGGAGAAAAACACAAAGGAAATAATAAAGAAGTCCTCAGATTATATGTAAAGTCGCCTAAGCGGTGTCTGGATGCTATGTGAATGTGCATGCACTCACAAACATGTCCTTAGCGGGACCGGGGCAGCCGGCGAGAGCCCCGCTCTCACGTGTCTTTCCTTGCTCACGCGCGGCTCGAAATTGGAGTAGCTGCCCGAAAATTCGGCTACTGCAATGAGAAGTCACGCGCCTGCACGTGCCTGCATTTGAGCGCAGCCCACCCTCAAGCACGTAGCTCACCTCGCCTACTTCGCTGCTTTGCAGTTCCCTTGCATTCCCTACCAGGTCCTTTCGTAGTACCCAGTTAAGCACTGAATGTGCGCATGTGTATGTGTGTATGTGGTTTGTGATACTTATTGAAATGGCGATATCTCAAGACAGGAATGACCGACGCTTTTCATATGTGGTATATGGATGTGTCATGTTAAGAAGGACCCTTTTTTGGTGTAGGTCAAAGGTAATTCGATGACACCAGAGGTCACAGACTGAAAACCTTGTAATCGCGATATCCCAAAATAGGAATGACCGACAGTTTTTATACTTGGTATATAGATTTGTCATGTTAAGAGAAAAAACTATTGTTTTTGGCGGTGGTCAAACCTCATTTGAGGTCACCAGAGGTTAAACTGTGAAAATCTTGTTAATAGCTTGTAAACACTATATCTTAAGGTAAGAATGCAGATACTTTTCAAATATGGTGTAGAGATTTGTCATATTGATAGGGAGATCCCATTGTTTTTGGTGAAGGTCAAAGGTTATTTGAGGTCACCAGCGATCAAAGACTGTAAACCTTTTAATCATGATATCTCAAGGTAGGATGCAGGACGCTTATCATATTTGATACATATTTGACATCATTAAAGAAATAACCCTATTGTTTTTGGTAAAGGTCAAAGGTTATTTGTGATCACCAAAGGTAAAAAACTTAAAACCTCATTAACATGATATATGAAGATAGGAAAGACAAACTATTCAAACTTCGTGTATAGATTTGTTTTTTGACAGAAGGAACCTTTTTTGGTAGAGGTCACAAGTCATTTGAGGTCACCAGAGGTCAAAAACTGAACTTTGTAAACATGACTTTACAAGGAAGCACAGACAAATCTCTTCTAAGACATTTTTTACGTTATTCAAGTTTTGTTGGGGTCATAAGGTCATGTGAGGTCAGTATGGGGTCCAACTATGAACGCATCGTAAAATGATGTAGTCAAGAAGTATAAATTTGAACTTTTGTGTAACAATGCATCCCATCACCAAGCCTTTTGGCTTTCTGGTTTCTTTTTCTATTTGTAAAAACATCTCACATTTGTTAAGACACCAAAGTTAATAGTTTTACAATTCTTGACCATAAAATGTGCGTGATTGCATTTAAGGATTTAAAGCACAATTTCCTTTTTTGTATTCCCCTGAGATCGTATCCGCCAATCCGGAATCAGGTTGCCTTAATCGTGTATTGTTCGTATCCATCATGTAACATGTATGCTTCTACAAAATTATTAAAAAAGTTGTGAAAATAAAACAAAGATGATGATTGACAGGTTTATCTACGCTGTGTCGACTGCTGATTCCCTTCACACGAATGTTGATCTTAAGCCTTACCAAAATAGCCGACAATATATTAGCATGCCATCATACTGACAAATGAGAGAGAGAGTTTTAACAGAAAATCTGTTTTAGAATGGGAAGCTTTAAAAGCAATAGTTATGGGCAACATCCATCTAATTTGATGAACAAATTTAGGAAACATAGAGACATTTTTATGGCGTTATCCCACGTGGTTATTTTCACTCTTTGGTCGCAATTTTAAATTTTTCCTGATAGTTGAGCCAATAATACAAACAAATCGACGTATTTATTAGACCGAGGCTTTCTTCCTCTTGCTAGATTTGTCTAAGTTGTCCCTAGTTTGTACATCAGTCGTTACATGGTCTTCTAAAATAAAGGAGGGAATGTCATTGTGTGTGTAGGATATCACTTTGTCACCCTTGACTAAATGAAATTGTATCGTTTATTGTAACGTGTAGAAGCGGATGCGATCGAGATAAGTGATGATGTATGCTGGGGAATAACTTAATGCATCATTCTGATCCTTCGGTGGAGAAATAGTCCCTATTGTCACACGAAACTTCCGATCGTGTGAGACTGTCAATGAAAATGTTCAAACATTATTTTGACACCATCGTCCTTACGATATTACCAAATGTATAAATCTGGTTCATTATTTTACATCTTGGAGTGCATGTTGCATTTGAGTAACAAGAACGATTTCCTAAACTTCATCTGAGTACTAACTAAAACCCGAAAACAAACCACTACGATTAAATGCGTAAAATAACAAAAATAACATAAATCATTATATATTTACAAATGTATATATTTGTCTTCTAACAAGACTCCGTTGAAATTATCCGGGTTAGAGTTCAATCAAGACGTCGAAATTACCAAGGGTATCGTTAAGGTAAAACGATAGGTCAGCGACAGTTCAGAGCTCGGAACTTAATGGCATAACCTCCGTCAAAAATTTTGACTATGCGAAATTGAAGCTAGGGTCTTTGTATGTTAATTTCGTTTGATGGTTACGAGTATTATTGACACTACAGGTGGTGTTGTATTCTACTTACAATTAATCACTATTTTAACTCCCGCTAACATCCATAGTTGATTTAATAAACTGATAACAGACAATTTACTTCTCTTCTTACCCAGCTGCATGTACAGGAACTAATTATATCCCCTCCATTTTGGTCAGAAGCACACTGCACACTTCTTTGGTGACGGTGATGTCAATATTAATCCAATTTTCCTTAAACGAAGAATTGATTTTGGTGGTAAAGTGTCACGTGTTTTCTGTAGTGACCTGAACACGATAGCAGTTGTCTTTGATCGGCTGATGAAACTAATAACGCTGACTGGATTTATCAAGATAGATAAAATGGGACTGGTTTTGTATCAATGAAATTTTGTAAGATCTTGACTGAAAGCGGTGAATCACAGAACGTTTATCAAACTACCCTGCCATATTTGCCAACCGTTTTCTTACACTGGCGTTCAAGGATTTCACCCATGGGACAAAAGAGTGTTAGACGAAAGGGAACATACAGATCATGATATAGCTTCCAGCTACTTTAAAATACTAAGAGAATATGTTAAAATATTAGTCGTATGTGGAGGGGGCGTCGGTCTGGAGTCAGCCCCGACACAAAAATGCCAACTGTAGTGCAAGCCGTGTAGATGCCTGGGCAGGAGGTTGCCATATTCTCAGGGCAAAACTTGTGTGTTATGATTTTTAGTCAATCGGGTAAATTTTTAGGCAAACGTTTTCCGCCTCTAGTGAAGTCTCTTCCGAGACAACTACGATTAATATCGTTCTACATTCACAAACAGAATCCCTGTAAGTGGACAAAATGATTCGACACACAGCTCTTAATCACTTATAGACACACAACATTTGATGTATTTAATGATTCTATGTATAGTGTCAGGCATAGACGAGCAACATTTCAGTTATCTTCCGATTCGATACGTACATTCCTACTAATAGATATGCAACACTGAGTTAAACAAAGATTCGACACATAGTTTCTATTTATAGACATGCAATATGTGAGTTATGGTATCCAATTTTCACGTTCATACATATATGATCAATCCGGCCTTACTTAGGCTGTTTACGGGCACTTTGAAGGGCGCTTAGCTTGTAACACTAGATGACACAATATCCAAAGAGATTTCCAAGCTTAAATTTATTTTTCGGTTCGTTAACTGCTACTCAAAGAATCTGACCAATGAATTCTACTACACTTAACATTTGGTTCCAAAACGCTACGTGAGATATAACAGCATTTGCAGGTATCACATCTACCACCTAACTTGAATCAAGCATCACATCTATCACCTAACTTGAATCAATCTCCTGTAATATTTATGAAAATGTTTTCATCTTGAATTCAAACGAAGCTAATAATATCTTCAGATCTTTGGCATTAGATACGAGTGCTTTTAAAGGGCATAAGCAGTCGTCTCAAACTTATTTTGAAACAACTGCTAAATCTCACAAATTTTCCCTTATTTTTATTCCATGTATCTTTTATGATATTTCAGGATATTATATTACATATCCCAAGCATTTCTTCCTCGAAAATTTCACAAATGACTGAGAAAAATAGTGTCACAAGAGCCATTCATGAAATAGGATAGTCTACTACACTTATCCATATTGGGGTGACTATTTTCCTTTTGGAGCTAAATGGTACGTGAGGATTGCAAAACATCACAAATGCGTTTTTTTTTTTTTTTTTTTTTAGGTTAGTGTTAGATGAGGTTTTACGGCTCAGTTCATTTCATTTATTTGTTTTATCACAAACTCAAGAAGTACAGTACGATAAAAATATTTACATTATGCATTACATGA
>WURT03073861.1:0-22947 GCA_009936505.3 Holothuria glaberrima
TATGTAATATGCAGATGAAAAGAAAAGACAAAGTGAAAATTAAATTTTAGAAGAATGCTGCAAAATTTCTTTAAAAGATTCAACCTGCTGTCTGGCACTGGATGTTTTTCGACTTTCCAGACCAGATACCCAGTGCATTCCTCATTCTGGTACTTGAATGTGATTTCAACAAGTAAAGTATTAGAAGGTTTTATCTCACACAATACCCCAAGAAGTGAATCTTTGTCAAATTTCACAGCCCATAATTATTTAGGTGTACCATATTGAGTACAGTTGTTTATTTGTTACACTGAAGTCATATGGGGATTCCCCACTTTTTTAGAGATTCTCCAATAGACCCCTTCCCAAATTGCAATTACAAAGGATTGTGGGATAGAGTTTTGGTGTGCATCCATGCTGTGATGGTCCTTCTTAAAAATTCAGCAAAGACACCTCATCAGATCAAAGGTGGCATGGGGTATATCTGGTATCAGACCTCATTACCTGATCCGTGCCTTCAAGCGATCTTTTCTGTCATTGTGCTCACACTGCGTAAAAACCAATTAAATCATACTTGACTAGCCTGCTGGCTTAAACCTATTACATAACTTATTTGTGTGTTTTGGTAGATCAGGTACTGCATGAACAATTACTCAAATGTGAAAGCTGACTAGTATCAGGTGTATATATAGTGTGCTTCATTTCCTCCCTGAGGCGATAAGATGTTATCAGGCAGAGAAGGAGGATGTTACAAACCTTAAGAAGAACAGTTTCACAGTTTCATCATGTCTATTTTGGACATGTAAACTACCACAAACAATAATGGCACATGCCAAAACTCCCATAATCCTTTGCAACTGTTAATGCTTAACTACAGTATTTTACTCAGTAAACCTTACTACTGTAACTGTAACTCATGGTTGACAACAAAGTGGAATGGAATACACATTCTAGGCCTACAATAAACTGTAAATGTACAGTATTCTTTGTAAATTTGTAATGAAACACTGTTGATTTGAGAATCCATGGTGCAATGAGATATTTTGGAAAAAAAAATCAACAAGCCTGTAGGCTTACTCTGTTTGGAACATAAGGAAACCAAAGATCTAGACCTTGAATGAAAAATACATCATACTTTGACCTCAAGTACCATCAGATTGTCCTAGCTTCCTGAATACTACAGGCTGTACTCCTCATTGCTTCATAATCTGACCCTTCATTATCTCAGGCATACTATTGCCATTTCTCTGGCACATATAGTAAACTGCTGTACAGAAGAATTCAGTACCCATTTTAATGCAACATTAACATGGAGCTAATGGTCTTAGGACGATATTAGCTCCATGGTAACACACAACAGTAAATCATGACATTAAAGTGTGGACATAGCATAAGATGAGTTACTGTTATTGCATTCATAGCTGTCACACACATTTGAGATATTTATTAATGGTGAGGTGGACTCCATTACTTTTTGCTTTAAGTTTGGCTAGAGAGTAAATATTGTCAAGGATTATTGACTTTCCATAGACTTTTGTAGTGTGGAATGAATACAAAGTTACTGTATCATAAGTCATGAACCTCTCTTTTCTTATTGAAATCTGAATGTTTTCAGGTTAAGACATTGTATTGTTAGTCAGTAGAATCTAGGAAAAGTACAGGATTTGTTGTCAAAAATAAGATGTCATGTCATTAAGATTTGCTAGAACTGATAATTCATATCTTGACTTGTGTGCATGCACTGTACCAAAGTCTACAGTACTGCAAAGTACAGAAATTCAACTGCTGTATTCTCTTAGATCATGAAGAGAAGAATAGTGTACAGTATGTAGTAAGTGCCCATATTCATCATCCCCACTGTTACTGTGTGGAATGTTATGATGTGTAATGAGGGCAGAGGCACATGGAAGATGCTTTCAAGCTTGCCATACTTGCCTGCCTAGCTGGCCACACTTTCTCTTCTTATTTCAGTGTGTATACTGTAGACCTGTCTATCTCGCTCCTCATCACCTGTTTATGTAATTCCCCACCTTGCTTGCAAGTACCATCTGGCATAAAATGTTAACACCAGGATGGCGCCCTCCCACTGCGAGAGGACGATGTGGTAGAACCACTCTTCCTCTCTTCATCTTGCCCTGCTGTGAGCAAGATGGGTCTCTGCCACTGTCTGGCATTTCAGTGTGTATACTGTAGATTTGGGAACCTAGGAAGGAGTGAGTAGACTCCAAATTCCACTGCTTCGCAGATTACAGTATGTTCTGTGCTTGTACTTGTTCAGTACAGTGGCCAGGATATTCCATACCAGGTCAATGACTTTGGCTACCTGTTCAAGGATCTTTTTTGTAACATTTGATAAGTTTCATTGCCAGAATACATTTAAAAAGTCTGTCATAAGTGCACAACAAATTTACTTGTCCTGCTGATTGTACAATACAGTATGTTAAAGGCACTCTAATCTCACCCCATTCAGTAACAATTCTCCCAACCAAGTTAACTTCTAGCTCCTCCTCCAATTTAAACCAAACCTCCTGTCTTCATACACGTCTTAAACAGCCACTGTAGCCTATACTGATTTAAATTGCTCGAGGCAATATTGTCAAACAGTGTATCGGATTAATTGTGAACACAGCTGACCTGCTGACTGTGCAATTTATTGTTGACCCAGGGAGTTGTCCTAACAACTCCCTGGTTGACCAACCAGAGTGAAACTATCGTTTGAATGAATGTCAATCAAAGTGCAATTATCAACTGTATTTGGAACTCTGGGGATATTCCTAAATATGTTTGGTCAGAGAGATGAAAGCAACTTTCTGTTTGGGGGATGCCATACAGTATCTCCTTTAAGTAGGAGATCTGCATTCAGTTTTGGAGAGGGGTATAGTATTTTAACTTGTGTTTTGCATGTTTGTCCATAATGCATCTCACATAATACATTTAAATTCTAGATCCAGTCTTAATGTATTATTTACAGTAAATAATGAAATGAATTGTTATGGTTACTGTATTTGGGACTTCAGGAAATTATTCATGCTCTACAAGGAACACATCAAATACAGTTTCGATGAGTACAGTGTGTAGTACATATGGACAAAAACAAAGTCAGCAAGTTAACTGGTTTGCCAGATTGCACTTCAGTTTGGGGCACAAATGACTTTGTCAACTGGGCAACTGATTTTGATGGCCGGTTGCCAAAATGGGAGGAAAGCTAGAGTATCTGGAAAAAACCCAAATACGTTGACCAGGAACTTGATTTTATATCACTTCCCTTTCTGTTGCTGTACAGTTTTGAAATATTCGTAACTGACCCAGCAGGGGATGTAGCTTCTTTGGGGAGAAGAAGCTCTGGGGGGAGGATGGTGCATTTGAATTTCACCCTTTGGGGCCCAGCTGAAGGGACTTTCAGAGATAAGTACTGTACTGAATATCTACTCTTAAGCAGAATGTGTCCCAGGGTGTTTTAGTGTATACTGCAGTGAGGCTAAAATGATTAGTCTCCCGAGCACTGTCCCATTTTAGCTACTCTGTTAGATTTGAAGGTACAGATTTGAGGGTAAAGTAGAAAATTTTGAACAGTTTGTACCCTAGACATACTTGCTAGTCCTGCTGTAATCATTGTTGTTATATGTGTCCTAATCATTGAGTTGTTTTTTTTTTCAGGTCCTGGTTCCAACCCAACACCTGTACTCACAGGGGACCCACTTGTCTGCACCATTATATATTCCCTTGTACCAATTTCTATTTTTACAATTGTGACCATTGTAATTTATTGGATGTGCAGAAGATACCATTATACCTCACTGGTATCCATACAAACTTCAGAGCCAAGTCCACTCACAACACCATTGACTCCCACTGCCACTGACTTTCAGCCTTTGCAGCTGATAGAGGTTAAGGCTAGAGGGCGCTTTGGAGCTGTCTGGAAAGCGCAAATGAACAGTCGATATGTGGCTGTCAAAGTATTCCCCTTACAGGACAGACAGTCATGGATTTCAGAGCAAGAAATATACAGTTTGCCCAACATGCAGCATGAGAATATTTTGCAGTTTCTGGGTACAGAAAAGAGAGGGGAGGGCTTAGACACTGCATTCTGGCTGATCACAGAGTATCACCAGCGTGGCTCCCTCTATGACTACCTCAAAGCCAACCTAGTGACGTGGAATAATCTGTGCCATATAGCAGAGAGTATGGCTAGAGGCCTGGCATTCCTCCACGAACCGTGTGGTGCAAAACCGCCCATCGCCCACAGGGACTTCAAAAGCAAGAATGTCCTATTGAAGAGTAACACTACAGCTTGCATTGCTGACTTTGGACTAGCTGTTAAATTTGATCCAGGGAAAAAGTTGTCAGAAAATCACGGCCAGGTATAGTTTTCCTGTTTTTGAGTAATCAATATGGTGCCCTTTTACATTGAAGCTCATCTCTTCATCCCATTAGACTTTTCTCTGGAAAGCTCTTCAGTTATGTTTAGGAGCATATTATCTCAATTAGAGGAGTTTGTTGCACACTTATGTGTGGTTTACTGACATAAAGTCTACTACTAAGTATTTGGCAAAAAAAATTAATTGCAATACTTACCGGAGAAACAGGAAGGGCTCAAAGTGTTTTTTTTTTTTTTTAACTGTTATAACATTCTTCTAAAGTAGTCAGAGGGATGTAAAGTGATCTGCACAGCCAGCAGTCCAGATGTTTTTTTAATAGTTGAATAGTTATATACCACTTTTGTTATGAATCTTCACAGGAACTGCAATGTAAGTTCCAAATTAAAGTTCTTATGGCAGGTATCTCAAGAAGCAAATGTAGCTACGCTACTAAGCTACGGTGAAGTATATGGCCATTCCTTTAACAAATAAAGGATGTGCCTATTGTATTTTATAACCAGTGAATGCTTACTGATCCCTCAAAGAGACCAAAACAAAAACCTTCATGAGTGACCTTCTTTGTTTGGGTTCTGTGCAATAATGTAAAGGTATGAGTTGAGAGTGTTCTAACCACAGTCCATGGTGGCACACTAAACATAGCTCCCATCATTTGGCAAAAGGCATTTGTGAGTTTAATGTTTCCCCTATAGGGAAACCAGATAGGTCATATGCTGTTTCCCTCAAGGGGAAAGGAGGGGGATTTGTCTCACCCCCCTTTTTTCCATAAGAAGGGGGTAAACCCCCCTCCCCTTTTCATTTCCATAAAAATAAAAAAATTGGGTCAATATCTTGGTTTCTTACTTAAGAAGAGGACACTTGTGCAGCAATGTTTGAACTTACATAAATGAATGGCCTTTAAAACCCTTCAAATTACATCTTATAGGGGCCTTGAAGAAAGCTTTTGTCCCCCTGAGCCCACTTGTAACCTTGGCCAAGGACAGCATCTATTTGGACTTGGGTTTAAGCAGTAAAAGATCCCTCTCCCTCCCCCCCCCCCTTTTTGAGTTTCTGGCAGAATCCCTGATATGTATAGGCTTTCTCATTCTCTAAAATGTATCATAGCTATATCATATAAATCTACCATTGGAATGCATGCTCATATGGGTCATTTATTTTTCACGGGATGGTACATTCTGGAATGGGAACTGCCCTTAGTACTGTAGATAAATGAGAAAGCGCAGGTTTCAATTTAGTTAATTGAAGCTGAACGTTCAAAATGTAACTTGAAAAATGCAAAATGGATTTTGTGACCTTAGTCCCATTCAAACAAAACTTTACAAACATAAAAAAGAGGTTGTCAGCGTAATTTGGAAACGCAGTTTTCTTCAGTATATGTTAAGATGGAGCAACCCCCTTCCCAAAGTATCGTAATAAGTTTTGAATTCACAAACTGCCAAGGCTAAGTAGAAGCACAGTTGGAAATTACTTCACTGTAGACAGTTTTGGATTTTCTTTCAGGTGGGAACACGTCGCTACATGGCTCCTGAGGTTCTAGAGGGAGCTATCCAGTTCAACCAAGATGCTTTTATGCGGTTAGATATGTATGCTTGTGGATTAGTTATTTGGGAACTTGTATCAAGGTGCTCTGCACAAGACGGTAAGTGCTGTAGGAGTTAGGAAGGTAACTTGTGGTGGCAGTCAAAAAACACAGCTCTGTAAAATAATCCAAAAGGGCTGAAAAAGGTTCTCCAGAGTGACATACAGTCTATAATGGTCTGGTCGTTCTAAGGTTTCATGTGGAGCTTAGGAATGCCTTGAGTAAATATTCTCCATTTACTTGCCTGTAAAGTGCATATGAAAGGGACATACTGTGTTTAAAGGTACAGGAAATGTTAAACTTAAATATAGTGATTCATAGATGTAAGATAATAGGCAATGTTGTAGGTGAATAACTTACTTTTCAGAAAAGTTAAAAAGTTTTCACAAAAAGAAATTCTTGGCTTTGTACAGTAGCTTTAATAGGAACTGTTTGTACACCCAGACTTTCCAATTTGCAAATGATACCACATTTATAACTCTTATAATACATAGTATTTTCAGCGAGGCAAGCTGTTGCCAGATTGTATTGTTGACTTTGCACAAGGCTCTCATGTGAAAAAGAAAAAAATTTCACGTCCTTCAAACCCTGTAGCAATACTCTATTGCTAACTCAAGATACGTTATTTTAAAAGATTACTTATTTTCCTGAAAAACACCTCCAGTTCTCATCAAGGTCACAGAATGTAAAGTGGGCACCTCAGATTCCTTTGTTTTCTTTACACTGGCTTGTTCTCTTTGTTCCTGAAATTTGATACTGTCAAATGTTAGAATATCATTCCATGTAGATGAAGCATAAAACTAATTATGTGGGGTAAAGCAAACAAAGTTGCTAAACATCCCTGACAGCAGTGTCAATAGCATACAGAAATACAATTCTATGTCAAATCAATGTGCTGTGATGACATCACAGATTTCTCATAATGCATTGTATCACTTGGAAAAATACTTTTTCTTTGAAAATTAATATTTTCCAAATGTGGTTTTTGCCTCCTAAAAAAAGAATTTTTTACATTTTTAAGTCATTGAATTTAGCCCCTGGCAAATCCCTTTAGCAAAGATATAGTAAAATCTGTTTTGTGTCTGTGCCATGATGCTGCAATGTAAAAAATTTTCCCCTTTCAGTCTTGACAAATATAGAGACTTTTCATATGATGTCAGCCTATTGTCATGCTGCTGGTCACAAGTTATGTGCAGGTGTGCTAATGACTGCACATGGCCCCATTACCAGTGTGTCAGCTTTAGAGGATTAGGAAGTTTCAATTGTTTGGAAGAGCAGAATCTTAGTATGAAGGGGTGGTAACATCTACCCACTGGAGATTCTGGTATTGAAAACTAAAGATTTGAAAAGTGGGTAAGGGGGTAGGCATTGAAAGTTTTGGGGCATTACCTCCGAAGTTCTCTTACCCCTCCCCCATTCATAATGGCTATGAATATCAAACATGGTATGTAGATGCCCCATATTGAGTGCATGTATTGCAGGGCTGGAAATAAGACATGAGGGAAATGCCATTTTCATATAATAAACTTTATGGGCACATTTTTGCATCTTAAAGGGCACCAAGGCCAAACAGATTTTGTGTTATCTAGTACACATTTGGTTGTAGTTGGTTAATTGGAGATACACAAAAACCACAGTGGCCTTGAAAATGTGTGCCCTTTTGAAAGGCACCAAGGCCGTTACAGAAAATACAAAGGCCATGGCTGATTGGTGGTCATGTTACCATAGTAACCATTATGTGTGATGCAAGTCCATGGATCTTTGACATTCTGTACCAAAATGAAAACACAGTAAGGTCACAACAGAACTGTGCCACGTTGAAACCATGGTACTATAAAACTTATACCAGTAGTGGTACTTAGGAATCTCTAAGCCTTTAGCCTGTTGGTCACATATTTGGTACAGATTCAGTGTTACAAAAAGTAAATCAGAATTAAGGTGGAGGCCACTTTTGATTCCTTGCCGAAGGCAGGCACGGAATCTATGCGATGGTGATATCGTGTGTGTGTGGGTATGGGTGTCTGTGACACTCCTTGTAATCGCGATATCTCAAGGTAGGAATGACTGGCACTTTTCATATGTGGTATATAGATTTGTCATGTTGAAAGGAAGAACCCTATTGTTTTAGGTAGAACTCAAAGGTCATTTGAGGTCACCAGACGTCAAAGACCGAAAACCTCGTAATCCCAGTATCTCAAGGTAGGAATGACTGATGCTTTATGTATTTGGTATATGGACTTGCTATGTTGAGAGGAAGAATCCTATTTTTTTTGGTGGAGATCCAAGGTCATTTGAGGTCACCAGAGGTCAAAAGCTGAAAACGTAATTGCGATATCTCCATTTAGGAAAGACCGACAATTTTCATATTTGGTCATAGAATTGTCTTGTTGAGAGGAAGAACCCTACTGTTTCTGGTGGAGGTCAAAGGTCGTTTGAGGTCACTCAAAGGTCATTTGAGGTCCCCAAAGGTCAAAAGCCAAAAACCTTGTAATCGCGATAAGTAGGAATGACCGACTTTTTTCACATATGGTATATAGATTTGTCATGTAGAAAGGAAGAACCCTATTGTTTTGGTGGAGGTCAAAGGTCATTTGAGGTCACCAGAGGTCAAACACCGAGAAACTTGTGAACACTATATCTCGAGATAGGAATGACCGACACTTTTTGTATTTGGCACATAGATCTGTCATGTTGAGAGGAAAAATCTCATTGTTTTTGGTAAAGGTCAGAGGTCATTTGAGGTCACTGGAGGTTAAAAAGTGCAAAAACCTTGTAAATGGCTTGTAAACACGATATCTTGAGATAGGGATGACCAACACTGTTCATATTTGGTATAGATTCGTCATGTAGAGAGGAAGAATCCTATTGTTCTATTGGAGGTCAGAGGTCATCTGGGGTCATGGGGAGTCAAACACTGAAAACTTGTTAATGACATATCTCAAGGTAGGAAGCTTGGATAGATGCCATACTTAGTATGTGCATGCCTTATGATGAGAAGAAGAACCATGTTGTCTTTTGTGGAGGTTAAAGGTCATCTGGGGTCACCAGTGGTCAAAGTCTGAGAACCTCTTAGTACGATTTCTCAGTGTAGGAAGCTTGGATAGATTTCATATTTGGTATATTGATGCTTCATGTTTGGAGGAAGAACCAATTTGTTTTGGGGAGTTCAAAGGTCATCTGGGGTCATTAGAGGTCAAATAGCAAAATTTCCCAAGGATTCACAAGAAAATCTCAACATTTTCTATGGCAAGGAATCACTAAGCCTTTGGGCTTTCTGGTTCAGATCAGGCAGTGATGCTAAATGATTTTTCTGTGTGTTGTTAATTATATAGTGTCCAACTTGAGAAATTCTGGAGTTGCATTTTTTATGTGAGGGGGAAGGAAGTGAACTGAGGGGAGGGAAGACTCTCTTCTTAATGGTACCAGGTGTATTAATTCAATAGAGGTGTTTTTGCATAGAAAGTGGAATTTTCACAAGTACCAATGAAGTTTAATATCAAAACAACATTTGGTAAATTTAAGCTTGTTAACTATAGGTGACTGTTTAACCTGGTTTGTTTTTAACTGTGATGTCAAAATAATTGTTAGCACCATTCAATTGCTGCTTTTTTAAAATTAACAGTGCAGTACTGATCTTATTAAATATGAACTTTTTGCCTTTTCAAGCTTTCTACACACACATTACACTTTCTTTTTGCAGATGATGGGATTTTACCTGGCTGTATATAGTACTGTAACAATCAGTAGAGTACCTGTACTGGGGGTCATCATGAAAACAATAGGCTATGATAAGGATTTACTCAGAAACAGACAATTAGTTGAAACTTCAATGTTGCTGAGTCATCTTGACTTGTTTAAACTTTGTTAACTATTTTAAATATCTTTTAACACTTTCTCTTTTTCAGTTATTTGAGAAGGGAACTACTGGTCATTTTTTTTTTTTTTTTTTTGGCATTAAAGGGATCCTCTCAAGCCAAGAAGTTGCTAGCAACACCCTGCCCAAACATATCATAGGAATAGCCCTATAGTTGTAAATACAGTTGACGACTGCTTTTGATTAACATTCATTCAAACAATGTATCTCCACTCCGGTTTGTGTACAATGACTTCAACAGTCAGTTGTGTTCCCAATTAAGATTACCCACAGTTGTGTGTCACTATGGCCTCAAGAAATTGAAACTCTATGCAAGTTACTGTGGCTAAATTTTGGAGGTGTACTAGACAGGTGTTTTTGTTTAAAGTAGAGGAGGTGCTGAAGTAAACCTAGTCCACAAAATTTTTACTGCCTTGGGTGAGATTAGAGGGTCTTTAAAGGCTTTAATTGGGAATTTGCAATAAAGCTGATAGCATTTTAAATACTTCCTCATATCATCATATTAAAGTTTTGATTGGCCATATTAAAAGTATACAGTTTTATATATGCATGAACAATATGTGTTAGGTCTTTTACCCTTTCAGTGCTGTAAGGGGATAAACACTCAAATATTACCATATGCCTATTGCTGCTGGTAGATGTATCGTCTCAAGAGTCACATTGTGTTTATAGTGTGCAGCATGCAATTCTGCTGTAGTCTGTACTAAATATGCCATATTGTAGCACTGGCATTTTCAGAGAAATTTACAATTTAAAATCACTCATTGAAGCAAATAGTAGTACACTGAAGAGGGCTCACTCTAAAATATTTGCATATCAACACAATGGTAATGTTAACTGCAAGTATATCTTGAAGTCCCGTGCTCTGTAGAAAGGCAGATAAGCTTGGTAAAACTATGGAAAGGCCATGGGACAGAGCCTAGGCTAGGTCTACATGGTACCATCAGTACAGGCACTAACTGCAATGTTAGTTCTGTCATACAACTAATAATATAAGCATCTGCCTACAGTTATGTTCGTTTTGGCTGTGTAACTGTAAGTCCTTTGTTATGACTTTCAAATGTTTTCAAACTACACATTGAAAGCAAGAATATTTACAGTTTCCAACACTCACGATGTACTTCTAAGCTAATTCCAAAAAAGCAAGGGTTTGCTGACTTAGCTGCCATATAAAAAAAAAGAAGAAGAAATGGTACAAAATTGCATAAATTTGTATTTACTGCAGGTACTAGCTTAGCCACAGTAATGCAACTCATTTTCTCCACCTTTGATGTTCAGCACCAGTCAAGAAGTGGTTTTCTTGCCAAAAGTTGTCTCTGGAAGAGAGACACAGATAAAAGATTTCATGTAAAAATTAAATCAGTCCTTCTAGCATAGAAAACAGTGATGTAAACATCCAAGTTAACTTTAGACAAAATAGTGACAGGTAAAGGGAAAATCATTTTTGTGTTTGTGCAATTGATACCATACTGTATGGGGCTTTACTAATGAGCATTCTTCATGGCACTGGGTCTGTGGGGAATAAGGGGGAGGGGGGATGGACAGGTTAGGTCCTCAAGTGGCACCATGGTTTATTACAGCTGCTGTGCACCAGTATGCTCACTAGTACATGGTTTCAAATCCCACTCAAAGTACATGGGTGTTCCTGTTGGTCCTCTGGCTTCTCTTCCACTTGGCAATAGCTTGCCATTAAAATCAGTTGCCCTGCTGACGAAGTTGGTTTTGCGCTAGACTGAAGCATGCTTGGGCAGACTAGGTAACTAGCTGACTTTGCTTTAGCTTTGGCACTGGTAGACAGCATTACAAGGTATATTGCCACTTCACCTGGACATACATCTCTTCAGTGGCCTTGAAAAGCCTACTGTACATGGCATGCATTTCCAAGGCCTTTGTAAACTCTGAATTCTGCAGAAGAGCCTGTACATGCTGTGAATACTTTTTGCCATGTTGGATGCATTGTAGTCAGAACATGTATCTTATACTTTTTGGTAGAAATCAAAGGTTATCTTAGGTCACCAGAGGTGAAACTATGAAAACCTTTTAATTGCTTGTGAGTACCATATCTCAAGGTAGGAGTGATAGACACTTTTCATACTTGGCATATGGATTTATCACATTAGAAAAAGGTGTCTTTTTTGGTGGAGGTCAGAGGTCATGTGAGGTCACCATAGGTCAAAAACCTTGAAAATATATCTCAGTGTGGGAAGGGTGGATAATTTTCATACTCAGTGTATGACTTTGCCATGTTAAAGTGAAGAGCCTTATTATTTTTTTGCAGGGGTCATTTGAGGTCACCTGAGGTCAATAATCAGAAACTGTATAAACACATTATTTCAAGTTAGGAAGCATGGATAGTTTCTATACTTTGCATGTGTGGGTGTAGACAGTAGATAAACCCTATTGATTTTTAGTCGAGGTCCAGTGGCATCTGAGGTCATTGGATGTCAAGTGGTAAAGCCTTGTAAACTTCTTACAAACATGATATGTCAAGAGGAGAAACATTGATGGAGCTCATATTTAGCATATGGAAGCCGTCAACTTGAGTGCAAAAATACTGTCGTATTTGGTATAGGTCAAAGATAATTTAGGGTCACCACAGGTCAAACAGTAAAACCTTGTAAGTACAATTTCATAAAGGGTAACCTTCATGGTATGTATAGTTGGCATTCTTCCCACCTGCCAGGGTGTACCATCAAAAGCAGCTTAACAGCCGATGAAGTTGGTTGCACTTGTGATCTCAAGCACCTTTTTGCACACTAGTCTGGCATGCTTTTGTCAGCTGTTCAAGACAAGTCTTGATGTCACTCTGAGGAAACTGTTCAAGTCAGTTTTTGCTCTCACTATTTCAAGACTTCCTGATGGCTTGCTTCAGTTCAGGGGTGTAACTCCTTTTGGAAGTAGTTTCATGTCTTTGCCTGCAGTGGGAGGTAGCTAGCAGCACTTCTCTTGAGAAGCATTTGGTGATTAAACTACATCTGTTGGGAAACCCTGAAAGCAAAAGCACTCAAAAATATTTTCAGAGGCAGGAATTACTATTAAGCCTTTTGGCTTTCATGTTTTTGTTGTAGGACCTGTTGATGAGTACATGTTGCCATTTGAGGAAGAGGTTGGACAGGCTCCATCACTAGAAGAAATGATTGAAGCTGTGGTGTCACATAGAAAGCGTCCAGCTTTTAGGGATACATGGATGAAGCATTCGGTGAGTGAAAATTCTTTGGAAATGTGAAACCTGGCTAAGTCAGGAAATTTCATAAGATATAGTTTCCAAGGTTGTTAAAATTAAATATACTTAGTCATATTTCTGCAAAGCCATTACATCAACCCTTAAGGGTGTGTATGCATTCAGTTGATGTGATCATGCAGTGTTATCACACAATTGCTCCATACAATGGTTACACCAGACCTGCCAACAAAGTGCAGAAGTCAAACTTAATATCAGACAAAAAGTGTTTTCAAGATAATGAATTTTTCATTCGGATTACAGTGGAAAGAGACCAACAGCTGTGGAAAATATATGAAAGAGACGAAGTGCCAACCTTTTGAAACTTGGTTGCAATCATTCCCCCTAGATGTTTTCTCTCTTTTCCTGAAGTATGGAAATGATATTCATGAACTTCCAGATGTTGTGGTTGCTACCAACAACTGGGTCAACGTTTGTGCTTTCTAGTGGTTTTCCTTTTGATAAAATTGCAAAATAAAATTTTTACTATGTTCTTAGGTTAGCAGTGACTTAGCTAGCTCTATTGTGACATTCTAGATGGTTAGTGTTGGAAAAGAAGAGGTCTTAAGGGGTCCCTCCTCCACCACTTTGAAAAATTTTTCTCGACTTGAGAGGTGTGAAGATGGCAAATGGTGTCACATTTGACCCAAATTGACCTTGCAAATGAGGTAAAAGTACAGGCGTAATGAATCTAGGTGGTTTCCTTGAAGTGAACGCCTGCACAGAAAAGGCGCTTCAGATTTTCTTTTGTGCAACATTCCTTTGCATTGTGTGACATACGTTGCACAAATGCAATCTGGCTAAATTACTAATCTGGTAGTTCACACTTGAGGACTAAGTTACCTTTAGGCTCCAACTGATGGATTTGTAGAGAGATGAGTGGAAGTTGGAAAGTAAGCAAAACTTAATTCCTCCAAAAAATAGAAATTATCCCAAACAGCTGTGTCAGAATGTCCAAAAAAATGCTTTAAATATGCATTTCAATATCTGCAATCAGAGACAGAACTTTTTTGTTCAGGCATACCGGGTTTACGAGCCAAGCTGGTATGAGCCACTTTGACCTGCTGTGGTCATGGGGCTTCTGCATAGTATCTGTATGTCTGCCTGTCAGGCCATTATTTTGTCCATCCCTTAACATTTGCTCAAAAGTTCAATTTTCATGCTGCATTTAATGTATTTGATTAACTTTTGGTGGTGGGCTGCTGTCAGGGATGTTATAGAATGTAAGGTCAAAGATCGTTCCGGAATCATTGTTTGGAAAGAAACAAAATGCTACCACATATAGCAGTGGATCCCCTAATTTAACTTGTCACATGCATCTTTTACTATTAGCTCATTAACCATTTTCAAGTAATTTCAGTTTAAGCAGTTTAGGGATATGTAACAAAATTGTAAGAAATCACATAAAACATGAAGATGGATGACACTGTTTCTTTACTGTACTATTGCACCTTCTGAAAAAGACGATCTCTACATATCATTTGTGAATTAGCTCTGTGATTTATATTACAGATTTTTAGGTCTGAGAGATCCTTTGCTTCTCCTTAGTTTAAATATGAAATCTTGGAAAATGAAGAGATGTATATAATCAGTAATTTTTTTTCTCTTTAAATGTCAGGGTTTGGCTTCTCTCTGTGAAACCATCGAAGAATGTTGGGATCATGAAGCAGAAGCCAGATTAACGGCAGGTTGTGTAGAGGCCAGGTTATCACAGCTGTTGCGTACCAGTAATCAGGTCATTACGACGACAGACCTCAACCACACAAATTCATCAACTACCCCTCTCATCACAGACCTTTCCAATGGCTCCACAGTTAAAGAGTCCAGTCTGTAGCAGTCAAAATTATGTCCAAGTCTTCATCAAGAAGAGTAGCTGTTAGTTTTACACAGGCAGAATAGCAGTTCAAAATCCTGACATTGTGGGTTTGACCCGAATGTTGTACCTTCAAAGGAAGCACATAAAAATACGTCATCAGTGATTGGCATTATTTCAGTATAAAGGGAGTGTTACCTCTGTGGAGATAGAACCATTGAAAGTTAATGTAACTTTTCTCAGGTAAAATTCAATGTGAATTCATTTAGAAGATTATAACTCAGGTAGGAGGACGAAACATGACAACATGTATTCACTTGATGGCCCGCCAGAAGCATGGAATTGCTGCAAATAAATCCTGTCTACATCAGGAACAACCTATCTGAAGGGATCATCCAGAGTTTGCCAGAACAATACCAAACATGAGAAAAACTTAGGTGCTGATGGCTTTACTATGTGTATTGTTTTCTGCAGTGTCAGTGGATGATGCCTGGTCAATAACAGTGTGGTTTAGGTTGGCAGTTACAATATTAATATGTGCTCCATTACCTTGACAATTTCAAGACCTACAATAAAAGTACTCTGTAAAAGGGACAGAAAAGTCCAAAAAAGAGCCTTTTCTCCCAAACATGTTGTGTTGGAAAGGAGGACAAAGCTTGTATTTTGAACATTTTAAAACTCTTATTCTGTTGTCTGAAGGACACAGATCCTGGTGCTTGCTGCCAGCAAAGAAATGAAAAGACAGAAAGGAAGATAAGGAAATTGTTGTAAATGTCTCAGATGACAAGGCTCTGCTGGAACCTCTACAAAAGAGGGCAGTTCAATTGCTGCTATATAATGATGCATTCTATTTTTGCAATGATGATTGAAATTTTTTTGCTCCATATGTAGAGGTTGGGATTTGCTGCCCCCTTAAACAACCATTTCTTTAACTTGAGGTCTAACAGGCTTCTCATGTGTTTTAAAACTTCATTAAAAATTATGGCACAGGCCTTGATTTTAAGAAAATTTATTGTTGTCCATCTGACAACTTGTCTGCTATTTTTTTTTTTTTTTTTTTTTTTTTTTAGCTGTTTACATGAAAAGTTAGTTGTCCAGATAGAAATTATGATGTTGCTCTGGGCAATGTCTGTTTTCTTCTGTCATAAAATTTGGTCATTTGTTGGACAACCAACCTGCCCCTTTTGTTTATCACAAAGTTTGGTCATCTTTGGCAAGTGGACAACATGTTAGAATCTAGTCTTGTGACAGTTAGGTTTTATAAAGAATCATTTTATATACTGGGAAAGACTGTGAAATTGAGGTTGATAATTCTGGAATATCACAACACTGTCACATAGATATCTCACACATTGCTAGCATTCTTGCATTTATATTGCCCCTCCCTTGAATCCTTTCCCATTCAGAGTCAGAGGAGGATTGAAAGTATTCCACATTCCACAATGCTATATGTAGCACAATGCTTTGAGTTTGCAGTTAGCTTGTTTATCCATCATCATGTGCACAATTGCAAATTTGTCAGGTGACTCAAAAAGTTCAAATCATCTAACCTGCCAGTTAGAATGAATCCGTGTTAGAGTTTTGTCAAATGTTTTAAATGATGAAGATGATTAAGTTTGCTTTCTTAATTTTGAGATATTTTCACACAAGGTGTGTTTTTTTCTGTACAAGCAATTTTACGGTATCGGTCATCATGTATTAAAACTTCAGTAGCATTTATGCATTGCAGTGACCAGTGATATCCTATAAATGTTACAGGGTAAGAACAATTGTTTTCAAAGACCAGCAGTGGATAATGAACAAGGAGCCCTGCTGAACCTCAGAAGTCATTAATGGCATGTAAGCCAGACTCTAATTGCCAGTGTTATCATATCTTGTGGATTGACTAGCACATGTTCTTTACAATAAGACATCATTGAGTATGGTATTTACTGGTTTTACCTCAAAACGGGCTTCTTTAAATTAAAAGAATGTTACCTTTATTGTTTTAGATACCTTGATTTTGTACTAGGGATATTAATTTGGGACACAGCCTAGTACCTTAAAATAGTTATGGAGACATTGTTTGTATCTGAATTCCAAATGGTTCATAAATACAAAAAAAAAAAAAGACTGAATTGGACACTTTTAACATGCCACTAGGATTGGCACTTTGCAAGACATGTTCATACCAAATAGATATGGGTAGGGTGGGATGGGTAAGGGGTCTGTGAAGAGCGTTACACCTAAAGAGTACTTATTTGGCACAAAACTACCTGATGATTCAGATTTGACAGTCACAGAAGCTCTGAAGGAGTAACAATAAAACAGAGTGGAAGATCTCTTTGTAATTAATGATAATTTCACTTTTGCATCTCTCATTGATTTATTCAATGCTTAAAGCAGCTTCCTGTTAATGTGCTGTCCTGTGGAGTTTTAAATCATTCAGTGACCATAATTTTTGTCTTCATTGTTCCAGTACAGTAAGTAGTACTGATGTCATCAGTTGCATGTGGTGTGAGGTATGATTCAATAAGCTTTATTCACAGCAGAGACATCCTGTCAAGTCTGTTTCACCAAAGCAGATCACAATCGTTGCTCACATTTGGGTATAATAGTATCTCACTGTTCAGTGGAAGATGTGTTTAGAACATTGATTCCTTTTTGGATATTTTTTATTTCCATGAATAGTAGCACAACCGTGTAATTTTCAGAACGTTTACAACAGTCATGGTAGTGATGATACCAGCCATTACGATTACGGACAAGGTAAAGAGCAACGAAGCGTTTAAATTTAATTGCCTTTTTTTTGGTGGTGGGGGGGGGGTTAGGTGGTGTTGGCAGTGTTCATTCTGGTTGGTACAGCATAACAAATATTTATGTTTGTACAGTATCTTGTTTAACAAAATCTCACCATGTTTATGTTGTAACAGGCCTTGAGATCAGAACCTGTAGCCTCATCAGATGAAATATTGCTGAGATCAGAATGGGTTTTAGAGCAAAGTTCATTCACAATGCATCTCGGCTGATGGCCCTTCAAAAGGGAATTAGTCCCCAATGAAGTGGGTGTTAAGTGGTGAAGCAATGGCTTACCCTTTTTGACATGAAAAAGGTTTGAGAAATACACTCATCATGTTTGCATATGTATGGCAGAAAAAAGAAGTGGGCACCTATGCTTGATCTTTCAGTGGCCTATATCTTGAAGTACTTGTAGATCTCGCGTCTTCATAAAGGTTACACAAACATTTGTATGTTCCAGCGGCCAGCCTCCAAGTGAAAATTACCACCCCTGAAATAGTGACCACCCCTTAAAAAAATCCTGCCCCCTACAAGAGCTCTGCTCGGCCTCCGAAAAAAGTTGACAGTACGCTTCTGCTCTTTCAAGTGAAGGCCTTACGTAATGTTCGATAAAAATGTCTTGAAAGCTACCCGCCCCCATTCTCTTGAAAATCTGTAGAGAACACTGTGTTAGGATATGTATCGTTTTAGAGAGGTGTTTGATCACTTGTTAGAGCAAGGTATGTTCAAAGTTCAGAACAGAATGAGTAGCTGTTTCTGTGGCCTTGATTTAAAAGATGGGGTATTTAGGTGACTCTATTAAAACCAGTCAGTCCATTGCTGTACGTTTTCTTTAAATAGACTATCTGACTACTCCCTTTGTCTTCCTTCACAATTTGAGAATTGCAATGTCAAGCTGAAATTAACAGGTAGTCTTCTACCCAAAGTATCTAATTGTTGCAAAGTTCTGTGGTAAGAAATTTCTATGAACCTTGTAAGCATTTAAATAGGCTGGATATCTCAACAGCAGCAAATGCACCATTATCCAACCTAAGATACTGTGTTATGACCTTTCTTACAGGACAAAATATTTCTCCCCAAACAGTAAAAAGTCTCCTTATTAAGTTTACTTCTATGATTTGAACCAAAAAATACTCATCTAGTGCACCTCTCTGATAAGGCTACAGTAACATGTTTTGACTTTAAAGTGCTCAAGGCAATCTCCAAACATCACTCTGTGAGCTGTCTACTACTGGGTTCATCTGTATTGGTCATTATTGACCGATCAGAGTGAAGCTATTGTCAATCATAGTGCAGAACAAAGTGTTAATAAAGATGAAGGGGTATTCCTAAACATAGTTGGGGTGATGCATCAGCCTTTTTAATCCATAAAGTTGTGATAATTTTGGAGAGTGTTTAGATTGTCTTAGATTTTCAGTGGGACCTGGCTAGAACATGCAATCATAAGGTATAATCAAAAAAGGAATGGAACAGTGGGGGACAGTGAAGGTGTTGGTGGGAGGAGAATAGGGGGAGGGGTGGGAAGCATTTTAAAGGTTTCTCTCCTGCCATGTACTAATCTATGAAACGGCTATTCTGTCATAGGAGCTGTTCAGTTGTATTCGTGTCTTCAAACTTGTAAGTCCCCTTACCTACCTCCAGGTGAAACTACACCTTGTACATAGACATATGATTAATAAGTGGCATATTGCTATCTGCCAGTAATAAGTAAAAACAAATTATCTTGGACATTGATCGTACCCAAGCCTAGTACGACTATCTCAGTGAAAAATTTTTTAGGAGAGTTCAGTAGGGTTTTAATCGAGTAGCATGTTATGATCATGGAAGGTCAATTTTTTTATATTGCTTCCATGAATATTGTTGTGACCAAAATGGGCCACATTTGTATTTATTAAAGGAGTAAAGTGTTAAATTTCACATTATTGTATGGTCATTTAAATTAACTGAAATAAAGTGAAGCATTAAGTTAATTATTATTATGCTTATTTTAAATGTACATGTTGTGTAACTTGTAACAGCCATATTATGATGTGTACTGCTGAAACATGTGGTGCAGTATTGCTAGTAATGACCATGTCTCCATGCTGTGGTTTTTTTTATTATTATTCCTCTTTGTACATTTTGATACTTTTTTTTTCTTGTTTCTAGGAGGGGTGGGGACTTTGTCAGGATCTTGGTATGGCATTATTCAAGACACCTGGACTTCATGACACTTCTGTTGTTGTGGTACATGTTAGTCACCTATGTGTTGCACACACACTTCTTATACATGGACAGAGCGTACTGCACAGATGTCCTATGTGTAGATTGTTGATAACATATATGTACACATTCAGATTTACCAATATGGCTGCCTGCTATGTGGTCTTGTGTATAAATGTTTGGACTCTCTCAAGTTGTTCAGTATTGGCAGTTAACAAGGAAGTTGGAAAATTCATCAAATAAAATACAAAGCTAGGTCAAATTTAACAAACAGAAGACTGATATTGTTCTTTCATTCATGTTTGTACTTTGTATGAAATGTTGTAGATTCATCATTAAAGTATTAAAATGACAGTTGCCTGGCTACCATCTTGGTAAGCTTACATTTGTTAAAAGGGTGAAGACCGTGTTGGTCATGTGATCTTCTGCCCATAAGTATAAGAAAGGCTGTGGTGTCACACCAGTTTTACACACCATTAACTGTACACTGTAAGGGGACGTGGGGTCACAAATTTAAAAACCAAAAATCACCATGGTTGATATAGGACAGTCATTGGTCTAACTCCCATCTTAATAGATCATTTCATCGTTTCATTCATTTGTTCAATTTAAGTCCATACACTCGTCACCCCAACGTGTAATTTTAGTGTAGGGGTATCAAAATTCTGAGTTGGTTACTGCTCTTTGATTGACAGCAAATTTTGAAAATTCAAAAGATGCATGTAGCTTACAATCCTCACAATGCTGAGAGTGCTTGGATTACACATTATAGCCTTGCATGCTCACCAGGACATAACCTTGAAGTAATAAAATAGGATTGTGTCTGCACAAGGAGTTTTATACAGTTATGGGAGGAGCTACAATTTGCATGGTTGGGAGAATTGCAATTGTCGGGGATGACAAGAATTGCCCTTTAAAGTCACTGATATCAAGTGTGGTATGTTGAGATTATTAGAACATCACCTTTGTACTAGTTACACTCTGAATTATCTACACCATAAAATCCTGTTTACTGTTCATACCACGGCTCATAAACATTCATGAACTAAGATTTGGTTTAACAGTTTCCAGTGCGCTGACAGCTAAAGTGAAAAGAGTAAGTCGTATTGACTAGTAGCCTACATACCTGTTAATTTGCTCACACCAAAAGGGGAAAAAAATCAGTTTGACCGAGAATTAGACCATTATAGACAATTTGATTGTGATCACTTTGTTGAGCACCCCTGTTTTGTACTCTTACCATTTTAGAGCATGGAGTCTCATTGTTGTAAAACATGTTTGTTGAATATGGCTGGAGCAGTTTGTGTAAGTTGCGTTGTGTGTGGCATGTTGTGGTCTTACTGGAATATTAACATATTTTGTTATAGACATGTAACAGGCATTGCAGACTTTAATCTTTGCTAAATGTACTTAAGGAACCATGTGAACTGTGTGAACTGTGAGCATAAACAATAGGGCAGTGACATCATGCTATTGTTTGTACTTCAAGTTTCCCATGATCCCGTGGGTGCACTTATCAGTGATTATAGTCTGCTACTGCATTGACATATTTTAGTAAGGATGTGTGAATATTAGTGTAAGTGCTTGTGAGGTATTCTGAATAGTAATTTGATAATAGGCTAGGTCTGTTGAGTTTTGTCACAATAAGTGCATTATTGAAAAGTTTTATTGAAAGTATCTCCAATTATTGACGAAAAAGAAAAGACCTTTTATGAATGTTTGGGGTTTATCTGTCCTGTTGTTTTATGAAACAGACTTGTACTTTACAGATCCTTTTCGTTAAGTCAAAAACAACCTGATTTTATCCTTCTGTTCAACAATATGGCTGCATGACAAAAGGTGAATGTGTCCTCAAAATGTAAGAAATTATTGTTTGCACATTGGAACAAAAGGCTTTGTAGTAATGTCATGAAAATTAATATTTTGGCTGTACTTCTTACTGTGTGAAGAAGGTATGTAACTTCTTGTACTCACAGTCCGTCATTTATTTTATGCAGAAGATATGGTGATTCAGTAATGTTGCATAGATGTTCATATTCTTCAAAGCTTGTAGCATGGATTTGCCCCTTGTTGTAGGGTCGAATGACTCACTCGAAATCCATATGTGGACAAAAGAAATCAAAATTACAACTTGGCTACCCGGAAAATAAGAAAAGATGGAATTTGAACTCAGGATATACTACAATGCCCATCTGCATATCATTTACCTCATGTCCAAACCAGTTTTTCAATATTTTATATTAAATCTTAATTTTAGTAAAATAATATAGTATTTATAATCTGTACAATAATACCAAAATATTCTTTTCTCTTTTTTTAACTGAATGGTATAAATATTTACAAATGTCAAGAATTGTGATGGTGTCAACAGAGCCAATAGCTGCTCTCTGAAATGTTTAAATTTGGCGAACTGGATGACAATGCTAAAACTGGTGAATATTCATAGTCATTGTTCCTGCAACTGTATTTGTTAAAGTTTCTCAATGGTTTTACTCTATTTTACTGTAAATTAATTGTGCATAACACCTGTAAGTTCATAGTTACCTTGGTGAATTATCTGAGTATCGGAATATCATTGTAGTTGTACGAAGACACATAAACATAAGTCAATACTGCAAAACATCATTATGTAATGTACTAAACTTTGTTTTTATCTTTTTCATGAAAAATGCAGAATTGGTCAATAATGCTGAGACTGTTAAACATTTTTATCATAAATCAAAATGTCATTCCCACAGGAGATATTGATACATTATTTAAGATAAGTAAGGTTACCAGTGCTTCTTTTCAATATACTGCCACATTGGTAGCACACAGGGTCCATGCAATTTGCCATGCAAACCATGCTGTGATAAGTGAACAAAGTTTGCTTGTGAAATTCTCTAAATCCCACAAGCATAATTTACAAGTCAGACACCTTGGTGGGAAGTTATTTAACGGGAAGGTTGCATTTGTAAAACTATTAATGAGAGTAAAGGTTGTGTGAGTTTGCATAATTTTGAAGAACCATTTACTAAGCCAGCATTGAAAATGGACTTTATACAATGCTACATAATTGCGGTAGGGAAATTGGTTATTGGAGAAAGCAAGAGATTTCTATTACTCTTGTGTAATTTTCTTTTTTTT